>JAJSRW010001041.1:22500-52378 GCA_022414725.1 Microglena sp. YARC
TTCTCCTGCTCATACTTCTGCTACTAATCACCTTCTGCTCCTGCTATCCTTCTACCAGTTGTGTATGTTACAGTCCAGGGGTCGTTCAAATAATTCTCCAGCTCATCTCTCTGCTACTCAGCTAATTCCGCTGCCCCTGCCATCCGTCTGGTGGTTGTGTATGTTCCAGTCCAGGGGTAGACCAAATACTTCTCCTGCTCATCCTTCTACTACTCATCACCATCTGCTCCTGCTATCCTCCTGCTGTTTATGTAAGTTACATTCCAGGGGTAGACCAAGTCTTTCTCCTGCTCATACTTCTGACTACTCAGATTATTCCGCTGCCCCTGCCATCCGTCTGGTGTTTGTGTATGTTCCAGTCCAGGGGTCGTCCAAATGATTCTCCAGCTCATCTCTCTGCTACTCAGCTAATTCCGCTGCCCCTGCCATCCGTCTGGTGTTTGTGTATGTTCCAGTCCAGGGGTCGTCCAAATGATTCTCCAGCTCATCTCTCTGCTACTCAGCTAATTCCGCTGCCCCTGCCATCCGTCTGGTGTTTGTGTATGTTACAGTCCAGGGGTCGTCCAAATGATTCTCCAGCTCATCTCTCTGCTACTCAGCTAATTCTGCTGCCCCTGCCATCCGTCTGGTGTTTGTGTATGTTCCAGTCCAGGGGTCGTCCAAATGATTCTCCTGCTCATCTCTCTGCTACTCAGCTAATTCCGCTGCCCCTGCCATCCGTCTGGTGTTTGTGTATGTTACAGTCCAGGGGTCGTCCAAATGATTCTCCAGCTCATCTCTCTGCTACTCAGCTAATTCCGCTGCCCCTGCCATCTGTCTGGTGTTTGTGTATGTTCCAGTCCAGGGGTCGTCCAAATGATTCTCCTGCTCATCTCTCTGCTACTCAGCTAATTCCGCTGCCCCTGCCATCCGTCTGGTGGTAGTGTATGTTACAGTCCAGGGGTCGTCCAAATGATTCTCCAGCTCATCTATCTGCTACTCAGCTAATTCCGCTGCCCCTGCCATCCGTCTGGTGTTTGTGTATGTTACAGTCCAGGGTTCGTCCAAATGATTCTCCTGGTCATCTCTCTGACTACTCAGATTATTCCGCTGCCCCTGCCATCCGTCTGGTGTTTGTGTATGTTACAGTTGCGGGGTAGACCAAATCCTTCTGCTACTCAGCATCTGCTGCTCTTTCCATCCTTCTGCTGTTTGTGTATGTTACATTCCAGGGGTAGATCAAATCCTTCTGCTACTCAGCATCTGCTGCTCTTTCCATCCTTCTGCTGTTTGTGTATGTTACATTCCAGGGGTAGACCAAGTCTTTCCCCTGCTCATACTTCTGCTACTCAGCCTCTTCTGCCCCTGCCATCCTTCTACTGTGCAGAATTTGTTCTACTTCTTCGGCAACATGCCGTCAGACACGACGGTCGTGCACATCCACTTCGGGTAGGTGTATTCCACTTCGGGTAGGTGCAATCCACTTCGGGTAGGTGTAATGCATTGCTAAGGGCAGGGTGACTAACTATAGACATTTTAATATAGTTATTGATAGTTAGGGGGGGGGCGGAGAGACAGATTTCGGACCGCATGTTCAATATGGTGTCCGATTCAGATGGGAGTTGAAATTGTGGAAGTTTCATACAAAAAGAGGGGGAAAATAAAGTTGGGAAAAAGTTTTTTTACCCCCCCCCCCCCACCACCCCCCCCACCCCCCCTCCTAAAACCCGATTGTCTCACCCTACCCCGCCTAAAATGGGGGTCATTCGAAAGATATTTTCATGCCCATTCCAGTTATGCTCTAATATCTTTCGTAAGTTTGCTCAAACGTGATTTATCGCGAAGTTAAGATTTCGGCCGCTTTGGATGAAAACAACTTAGGACCCCTCTAACTTTTGAACAACTTTATTTTTGGCTAAAAAAAAAACTTGTTTTTTTATATAGTTTGAGGATAAGCTCTATCCAGGGCGAAGATGCGGTACGGCAGCTTTTTTCTTGCCCCCCCCTCGTTGATAGTTATTGATATAGCTTTGTGTACAGTTATTTATATAGTTATTTCTAGTTATTTATGTATTTATTTATTTATTTATTTAAACTTAGTTATATAGTTATTTGTATAGTTATTTATATAGTTATCTATATAGTGATTTAAATCTAGTTATATAGTTATTTGTATAGTTATTTATATAGTCATTTATGTAGTGATTTAAATCTAGTTATATAGTTATTTGTATAGTTATTTATATAGTGATTTAAATCTAGTTATATAGTTATTTGTATAGTTATTTATATAGTCATTTATATAGTTATTTAAACCTAGTAATATAGTTATGTATATAGTTATTTGTATAGTTATTTATAGTTATCTATACAGTTAGTTTCCCTGCGTGCTTAGTGTGGTGGTGCTGTGGACACTAGCACTGCTTTGTCGTGTGAGTCGCAACTTGAACGATCGGTGGTGATGGTGTTCTGTGTGGTTGTGTTCGGTGGTGGTGGTGGTGGTGGTGGTGCTGTTGACACAAGCACTGCTTTGTTGCGTGTGTGACGAGTTGCAACTTGAGTGATTGGTGGTGATGGTGTTCGGTGTGGTTGTGTTTGGTGGTGGTGGTGGTGGTGGTGATGGTGTTCGGTGTGGTTGTGTTCGGTGGTGGTGGTGGTTGTGGTGGTGCTGTGGACACAAGCACTGCTTTGTTGTGTGTGTGGCGATTCACAAATTGAGCGCCTAGGTGCTACCCCAGTCATTGTGACACACTGCCCCCCGATATCCATGGAGGTTATTGGGGGGCAGGGGGATCAGGAGGACATTCTTGACTAGTTTAGCCAGACCCATGCATTGTCATGCAGGTGTTATATTTATGTGTATAATTATATTTATATGTATAATTCATGTCTGACTAGTTTAGCCAGACCCATGCATTGTCATGCAGGTGTTATATTTATGTGTATGATTATATTTATATGTATAATTCATGTCTGACTAGTTTAGCCAGACCCATGCATCGTCATACATGTGTTGGGTGGTGGTGGTGGTGGTGGTGGTGGTGGTGGTGGGTGGTGGTGGTGGTTGGGTCGGTGGTGGCGGTCGGTGGTGGTGGCTGTCAGGCCAATGGTGGTGTTTGGTGGTGTTTGGTGGTGGTGGTGGTGGTGGTGGTGGTGGTGGTCGGTGGTCGTGGTGGTCGGTGCTGGTGTTTGGTGGTGGTGCTAGTCGGTTGTGTTCCGTGGTGGTACTCAGGTTGGTGCTGGTGTTCGGGTGGTGGTGCTGGTTGGTGGTGGTGTTTAGTGGTGGTGCTGGTCGGTTGTGTTCCGTGGTGGTGGTCAGGTTGGTGGTGGTGTTCGGTGCTGGTGCTGGTCCATTGTGTTCGGTGGTGGTGGTCAGGTCGGTGGTGATGCTGGTCGGTGGTGGTGTTTGGGTGGTGGTGGTGGTGGTGATGGTCAGGTGTTTGGTGGTGTTTGGTGGTGGTGGTGGTGGTGGTGGTCAAGTCTGTGGTGGTGCTCATCGGTTGTGTTCCGTGGTGGTGGTCAGGTTGGTGGTGGTGTTCGGTGGTGGCGCTGGTCCGTTGTGTTCGCTGGTGGTGGTCAGGTCGGTGGTGATGCTGCTTGGTGATGGTGTTAGGTGGTGGTAGTGGTGGTGGTGGTCAGGTGGGTGATGGTGTTTGGTGGTGGTGCTGGCTGGTTGTGTTCAGTGGTGGTGGTCAGGTTGGTGGTGGTGCTGCTTGGTTGTGTTCCGTGGTGGTGGTGTTTGGTGGTGGTGGTGGTGGTGGTGGTGGTGGTCAGGTTGGTGTTGGTGTTCGGTGGTGGTGCTGGCTGTTGGTGGTGTTCGTTGGTGGTGGTCAGGATGGTGGTGGTGTTTGGTGTTGGTGGTCAGGTTGTTGGTGGTATTCAGTGTTGGTGGTCAGGTTGGTGGTGGTCTTCCGTGTTGGTGGTCAGGTCGGTGGTGGTGTTAGGTGGTGGTGTTAGGTGGTGGTGGTCAGATCAGTGGTGGTGTTCTGTGGTGGTGTTGGTCGGTTGTGTTTGGTGCTGGTGGTCGGTGGTGGTGTCCCATGAGATGTCATGTAGCGATATTTCTGTCGTCATATCCAATCCACCCCACATGCATCACCCTTGAGCTGCACAATGAGGGATTTATTTTATTGTCAATAAATTGCATTTATCTTATTTATTTCAATTGACTTTATTTTATTTTAACATTTATTTCGATTGATTTAAATACATAGCATCCTTGAGGTGCACAATGAGCGGCACCTTCAATGCCCATATATTATATGTGTGATCCATGTATTACTACAAGCCTAACATTTTAATATTTCATTTTAATTTACGTATGAATTTTCAGCACAAATCACCCTTGACCAGCAAGATGAGTCGCACCTTCAATGTCCATTCATATTTTGTTTGGCACTCACATTGCTACAAGCCTAACATTTTAATACTTTATTTTATTGCATTTTAATATTTTTGAACACGTGACTCTTCACCTCTGCAATGAGTGGGGGTGGGGTGGGTGGGGTGGGTGGGGGGGGGATGTAGAGTGTGTGTGTGTGTCATGCCATACCTGGATTGCAATGAGTGGCGTTTCTGGGGACTAGAGCCTATCAATAAATAAATCATACGCCCTATGGCAAGGGGTAAGGTTCAGGGGGCCAGCCCTTATAATTGCGCTGGGTCAACCACCAGCTGGAGCCTATATTATATCTGCAAAGCCTGCGATGAGTGGCGCCTTCAAGGGCCATTCATATTTTGTTTGGCACACACATCGCTACAAGCCTAACATGTTATCAATATATTGTATTCTGATTTATTTCGTTTCCATTGATTTCCATTTATTTTATTTTATTTCCATTGATTTCCATTTATTTTATTTTATTTCCATTGATTTCCATTTATTTTATTTTATTTCCATTGATTTCCATTTGTTTTATTTTATTTTATTTTTCGACGCACTGCCCCCTTGACCCGCAGGATGAGTGGTGCCTTCAAGGTCCATTCCCTTCCAGGACCTGACCCTAAAGAGACAACGCGGCTGAGGCTGGAGAACAAGTACGTGAATGGACCTCTCTCTCTCTCTCTCTCTCTCTCTCTCACTCTCACACACCTACCGCATGACCACGTAACAAGTATGTGAAGTAACCTAGGTGTACTGATACATTGATACTGCATGAACTAGTATTTTACAACTGCACGGCTTTGTATACATAGGTATAATATATTGTATACATTGCATATTTTATATATTTTATATATTGTATATATATTATATTATATTATTCACAGTTAAGATGCTACGAGGCAAACCTTGTGTGAAGGTGCCGGGCTGCTGCTGTATGGGTAGCAGTAGAGGTGTGAGTGGGTAGCAGTAGAGGTGTGAGTGGGTAGCAGTAGAGGTGTGAGTGGGTAGCAGTAGAGGTGTGAGTGGGTAGCAGTAGAGGTGTGAGTGGGTAGCGATACATGTGTGCATGTGTTCGGCTTACTGCACAACGGCTGCACATGGTAAGTGCTCACACACGTGTGTACTGCTTCCACAGACCTTGGCATGGTTAGGCAGGTGAGTGCTAATATCCACCCACACCTGTACCGCTGCCCCCCCACACCTGTACCGCTGCCCACCCACACCTGTACCGCTGCCCACCCACACATGTACCGCTACCTACTCACACCTGTACCGCTGCCCACCCACACATGTACCGCTGCCCACCCACACATGTACCGCTACCTACTCACACATGTACCACCCATTCACACCTCTACCGCTACCCACCCACACATGTACTGCTGCCCACCCACACCTGTATCAGCCACCCACACCTGTATCAGCCACCCACACCTGTACAGCCACCCACCCACACCTGTACCACCCACCCACACCTGTACCGCCACCCACCCACACCTGTACTGCTACCCACCCGTATCTGGACCGCTACCCACCCACACCTGAACCGCCACCCACCCACACCTGTATCACCCACCCACACCTGTACCGCCACCCACCCACACCTGTACTGCTACCCACCCGTATCTGGACCGCTACCCACCCACACCTGAACCGCCACCCACCCACACCTGTATCACCCACCCACACCTGTACCGCCACCCACCCACACCTGTACTGCTACCCACCCGTATCTGGACCGCTACCCACCCACACATGAACCGCCACCCACCCACACCTGTATCACCCACCCACACCTTTACCGCCACCCACCCACACCTGTATTACCCACCCACACCTGTATCACCCACCCACACCTGTACCGCCACCCACCCACACCTGTATCACCCACCCACACCTTTACCGCCACCCACCCACACCTGTATCACCCACCCACACCTGTACCGCCACCCACCCACACCTGTATCACCCACCCACACCTATACCGCCACCCACCCACACCTGTATCACCCACCCACACCTGTACCGCCACCCACCCACACCTGTATCACCCCACCCACACCTGTATCACACTTTAGTCTCATTACTAGGCCTCCGGAAACATAGGGTTAGGTTTGAAAGGGAGAAGGGAGGCACCTCAGTGTCTAGCTGAATAGTAGTGTTCAGAGACTTGTAGGAGATGGCCATTGGACTAGTCCTGGGTATGGCCACAAGGACAATATTATCATAAGCACGACAGTTGCGTCCGAAGCCTATTTTCAATTTCAGATATATGTGGGACCCTGCAGTCACGCAGACACTGGATTTTAGTAGGAATTGTGCGGATGGAAATTATAAACAAGTTTTATGCAGCGTCGCAGGTGACATTAAAAATTGGCAGAGAGTGTTTGCGACAGAGCGACAAGTGGCTACAGAAGCGAGTTAGTTACAAGACCGTTGGCTGATATGTCAGGCTTCGTCTAGGTCAGACGGTCGGACACACATACAGACAAATGGGTAACCCTGGGGGCTCCTGCCAGGGTTACCAAAAATATAATTGAAAGAGATAACTTGGCCAACATTTTAGTTTCAGCTGATGACACAGAGTAATAGAGTAATAATGTTCAGTAATTTAGTTTCAGCTGATGACACAGAGTAATAGAGTAATAATGTTCAGTAATTTAGTTTCAGCTGATGACACAGAGTAATAGAGTAATAAACATTTTAGTTTCAGCTGATGACACAGAGTAATAGAGTAATAAACATTTTAGTTTCAGCTGATGACACAGAGAGTAATAATGGGGCTCCATAAAAGTGCATAAATATCTATAAAAGCTCTTCCTATCCAGAATAGTGCATGTATGCTACTAACCACTTCCTACCCATATACCACAACTGAAGAGTCAAGGGGTCCAGTAAACTTACGGGCTCAATAAACTTAAGGGCTCAAAACATGTTCACTAGTGAGTAGATAACTGTAGCCCAACATGAAAAACCTAAGTGTGCCTCAGGGTTTAAGAATGATCTATTTCTAAAACTTAATCTTTGACACAGTAGCAAAGTAGGTCTTGATGAGCGTCGACAAGGGACTGTCGACATTGCATTTTGGGTTGCGCTTTTGATGCAACTGCCTCCTTTTGGGTTGCGCTTTTGACTCTGAAAACTGAAAATGGAAATCTGCGCGCTGCGCCCAGAGGGGGTTAATTTTGTGTGTCAATCGCGCAGTCGGGCTCCAAAACCTTGCACGCAAGAGCGCAATAGCATCATGTAGTACCATGGTATCGACGCGACAGACTTAGTCCTCCTCCTGACAACGGCCTCATCCAGAGTCGAGTTCTGCTTCAAAATCAGTGCAACCTGGAAAACAAGAGGCGGGTAAGCAATATTGGATAGAGGGAGCTAAAGGGACTTGATTGCCAAATACCTGCTAAACAGAAATAAGAGGCAAGCAAGCATAACAGGGAAGGGGGGGGGGGGGGGGCGGAATGTAGTTATAAAATGATAAAAGGCTGAAGGACCTGTTCACCAACAAGTTGTGTATTGTTACAATGAGCAGGAAGGAACAAAATAGTGACAGAAACTGAGTCAGGAGACGGTACTTGGCGGTACATGTTACAATGAGCAGGAAGGAACAAAATAGTGACAGAAACTGAGTCAGGAGACGGTACTTGGCGGTACACAGGTGAAACTGCCCGATTGAGCAGTGGAGCCGACGGGTGGCCAGAAACCTACAAAATAAGGACTCTTAAGACGGTACTTGGCGGTACATAGGTGAAACTGCCCGATTGAGCAGTGGAGCCGACGGGTGGCCAGAAACCTACAAAATAAGGACTCTGGGATGGGACTTGGCAGTACATAGGTGAAACTGCCCGAATGAGCAGTGGAGTCGACGGGTGGCCAGAAACCTACAAAATAAGGACTTTGAGATGGGACTTAGCGGTACATAGGTAAAACTGCCTGATTGAGCAGTGGAGTCGACGGGTGGCCAGAAACCTACAAAATAAGGACTCTAAGACGGTACTTGGCGGTACATAGGTGAAACTGCCCGATTGAGCAGTGGAGTCGACGGGTGGCCAGAAACCTACAAAATAAGGACTCTGGAATGGGACTTGGCGGTACATAGTTGAAACTGCCTGATTGAGCAGTGGAGTCGACGGGTGCCCAGAAACCTACAAAGAAGGACTCTAAGATGGTACTTGGCAGTACATCGGCGAGCTGCCCAATGGAGCAGTGGAGTTGACGGGTGCCCAGAAACCTACAAAGAAGGACTCTAAGATGGTACTTGGCAGTACATCGGCGAGCTGCCCAATGGAGCAGTGGAGTTGATGGGTGCCCAGAAACCTACAAAGAAGGACTCTAAGATGGTACTTGGCAGTACATCGGCGAGCTGCCCAATGGAGCAGTGGAGTTGACGGGTGCCCAGAAACCTACAAAGAAGGACTCTAAGATGGTACTTGGCAGTACATCGGCGAGCTGCCCAATGGAGCAGTGGAGTTGACGGGTGCCCAGAAACCTACAAAGAAGGACTCTAAGATGGTACTTGGCAGTACATCGGCGAGCTGCCCAATGGAGCAGTGGAGTTGACGGGTGCCCAGAAACCTACAAAATAAAGACTCTGGGATGGGACTTGGAAGTACATCGGCGAGCTGCCCAATGGAGCAGTGGAGTTGACGGGTGCCCAGAAACCTACAAAATAAGGAATCTAAGACGGTACTTGGCAGTACATCGGCGAGCTGCCTGATGGAGCAGTGAAGCCAAGGTTCTTCTTACTCTAGTGGTATCCTGTTCACCGACAAGTAGAAGATGGTTACAGTGAAATAAACTGAACAAAGAGACGGTACCTATAGCAGTACGTTGACTAGGCTGCCCAATAGAGCAGTAAAGTCAAGGGCTGCTCAGGCACCTGCAGGTCTAGATGTAAGGGACCTGTTCACCAAAAAGCTCTGTGCAAAAGTTGGCGGGGAGTGTTTGCGACGAATCGACAGTTGGCAACAGAAGCGAGTTAGTTGTGATACCGTCGGCTGACGTGCCAGGCTACGTCTTGGTCAGATGCACAGACGAATGGGTAACCCTGGGGGCTTCCGTCCCCTTCCTCCACCCAAGTATCATATGGATTGGGTGAGGATAGAAATCATAACAAGAAAAAGAGTGACAGTTCAGCAAGTGAGGTGTGCAAAACATGCACCAGTGACGTGAAAGTGTGTCAACTCTGAATTTGTGAGCCCCCATATTGACCAAGCGTGTGGCACCCCTATTGACCAAGTGTGTGGCACCCATATTGACCAAGTGTGTGGCCCCCCTATTGACCAAGTGTGTGGCCCCCCTATTGACCAAGTGTGTGGCCCCCATATTGACCAAGCGTGTGGCCCCCATATTGACCAAGTGTGTGGCCCCCATATTGACCAAGTGTGTGGCCCCCCATATTGACCAAGTGTGTGGCCCCATATTGACCAAGTGTGTGGCCCCCATATTGACCAAGTGTGTGGCCCCCTATTGACCAAGTGTGTGGCCCCCATATTGACCAAGTGTGTGGCCCCCATATTGACCAAGTGTGTGGCCCCCATATTGACCAAGTGTGTGGCCCCCATATTGACCAAGTGTGTGGCCCCCATATTGACCAAGTGTGTGGCCCCCATATTGACCAAGTGTGTGGCCCCCATATTGACCAAGTGTGTGGCCCCCATATTGACCAAGTGTGTGGCCCCCATATTGACCAAGTGTGTGGCCCCCATATTGACCAAGTGTGTGGCCCCCATATTGACCAAGTGTGTGGCCCCCATATTGACCAAGTGTGTGGCCCCCATATTGACCAAGCGTGTGGTCCCCATATTGACCAAGTGTGTGGCCCCCATATTGACCAAGTGTGTGGCCCCCATATTGACCAAGTGTGTGGCCCCATATTAACCGAGTGTGTGGCCCCCATATTGACCAAGTGTGTGGCCCCCATATTGACCAAGCGTGTGGCCCCCATATTGACCAAGCGTGTGGCCCCATATTGACCAAGCGTGTGGCCCCCATATTGACCAAGTGTGTGGCCCCCATATTGACCAAGTGTGTGGCCCCCATATTGACCAAGCGTGTGGCCCCCATATTGACCAAGCGTGTGGCCCCCATATTGACCAAGTGTGTGGCCCCCATATTGACCAAGTGTGTGGCCCCCATATTGACCAAGTGTGTGGCCCCCATATTGACCAAGTGTGTGGCCCCCATATTGACCAAGTGTGTGGCCCCCATATTGACCAAGCGTGTGGCCCCCATATTGACCAAGTGTGTGGCCCCCATATTGACCAAGCGTGTGGCCCCCATATTGACCAAGTGTGTGGCCCCCATATTGACCAAGTGTGTGGCCCCCATATTGACCAAGCTTGTGGCCCCCATGTGAATAGTGCCCAGATGTCCAGATCACTAGTGGTCGTGCTGTTCAAGTGTATGTGGCGATTTATAGCGCAGGCCATGGGTTCACTAGTCTTATTGTTAACTGGCACAACGGCATGGGCAGCAGCAACACCAAGGGCTGTCATAGTAGGTGGCTCTACATTTGGACAGGGCTCAGAAGTGATTCGACAAGTTCTATGCAGCGTCGCAAGCGACGTTAAAAATTTGTGGAGAGTGTTCGCGACTGAGCGACAGGTGGCAACGGAAGCAAGTTAGTTACGAGACAGTTGGCTGACGTGTCAGGCTCCATCTCGGTCTCCGAACATACAGACAACTGGGTAACCCTGGGGGCTCCCGCCCCCTTCAAGAGGGGGCTCCGCCAAAAACCTCGGTACCAAGACCCTTCAGGCTTGGTCCTGACACGAAAGCGTTGCCTCTCGCCTTTTTGGCAGAAGTTGAAGGGGTCAAAACTGGGCCCGCTAACGGCCCTAAGAAACCTGCGTTGTGGCTAGACCCTTTGATTACCCCGACTGAAGTCATATATTTCCACGCCTTGGATAGAGACCTGAAGGTTATTTTAGATTTCAGGAAAGCCAAAGATAACCCAATATTATGGTTGGAAAGTGGCTGCAAGTACATGCTATAAGAGGTTTTTGTATGCCCACAAATCCAGAGTTGAAGCACTTTCACGTCACTGGTGCATGTTTTGCACACCGTTACTTGCTGAACTGCCACTCCTTTTCTTGTGATGATGTTTAACCTCACCCAATCCATTTTATGGGGGCACTCTTGGCACCCCGCATAATCCTGGATTGGAGTGATGGTGTCATTAAAATCCGATGAATCTTTATCTACCCACTTTCCCCGTTCGACAAATTGCTCAGTGGCAGAGCTCCTAGAATGACTAAGGTGCTGGGTTCGAATCCCTGCAGGTTCGCCTTAGTGTTCGCGGTCGCTGTAAAATGCCATGGGAGCTTTGTCCAGGTAAAGTAGCAGCCCGTTCCCTACTGCCTTAAGACGAGGCCCTTAATACCACGCCCCACCAGGCGTTATCATCACTTTTTATCCACCCACTTGTGATCTGTAAGATAATTAGTTTGGCTTCCTTGTAGCGGTTCTAGGTCGATGGGACATATCGAAAAGGCAGACTCAAGATATCTAGTTAGACTAGTAACTGGCTATCCTGCTACATTCCTAGAGTTACCCCAGCACAATAGGGGCACATAACAGCATTATTAATAGCTGCCGCCATATGCTCAGCTAGGGACACTTGATCGTACTAGTAACCAGCAATTTGCTCGGGCAAGATAGAACATTGCCAATCCCCAACACCAGGTACCCCACGGTCCTCCTCATCCTCATCGTCGCCGTCATCAGCTGAATAACTATGATGTGAAGCTGCTAACAAAGCAGAGGCAATAGGCAGAGGCAATAGGCAGAGGAATAGATGATGCTGACCGTGGAGCTTCGGTCCTGTCAGAATTGCTGGCTCCATTGCGGCCATTACCACAGTCTGGACGCTAATCCGCAGGAGACCGGGAGGCGTCACTCTTCTATCGGCATTACACCACCAACCACGCCATCCATCCAAATGATCATATAATGTATATTATTATATACTCCCATCCATCCATCTTCTGTCAGCATCCGGCATAGCATCTCGTTCATAGAACTGCATGCAAGGCAGAACAAGTATAATGAGAAAAGATAAGGCAACAAGTTCTATGCAGCGTCGCCTGCGACGCTAAAAATGGCGGAGAGTGATCGCTAGGGAGCGACAGGTGGCAACGGAAGCGAGTTAGTTACGAGGCCGTTGGCTGACGTGTCGGGCTTCATCACGGTCAGATGGATGGATGGATGGTCGGACGGACGGAAAAATGGGTAACACTGGGGGCTCCCGCCCCCAGAAGGGGGGGCTCCGCAAAAAATCAAGAAGTAATGCAAGGTGGTTTAATCTGCACGCTGCAAGCTGCTAGCTAAAATCAGATCAGTTACGCAGATGTACCACCCCACCCACACATGTGCCGCTACCCACTCACACCTATACCACTTCCAGGGAGCTGGGCATGGTTGGGCACGTGAGTGCGATGACTGTGTCGCATGGCGGAATGGGCTTGTATGAGGAGAAGGCCTCAAAACTTGGCCCAGACCCTCTGAGAGAAGATGCAGACAAGGTATACATATTTATTTTCTACGCTATGATATAAAAGCTTTGCGTGGCATATGACATATTTATTTATACACAAGCATTGCATGGCATACTACATATTTATTTATACACAAGTATTGCGTGGCATATTATATATTTCTTTGTACACAAGTATTGCATGGTGTATTACATGTGTATTTATACACAAGCATTGCATGGCATATAATATATTTATTTATACACAAGCATTGCGTGGCATGTTATATATTTCTTTATACACACCTATGATACACAAGCATTGCATGGCATGTTACATATTTATGTAGACACAAGCAATGCGTGGCTTTTTACATACCGGTATTTATTTATACACAAGCATTGCGTGGCATGTTACATATTTATTTATGCACAAGCATTGCGAGGAATGTTATATATATATGTATACACAAGCATTGCGTGGCATGTTACACATGTATTTATACACAAATATGATTCTCAAGCATTGCGTGGCATGTTACATGGCCTGGAATGAAAGGCGTTTTGAAATCCTATATCAAAATTAAGTGTCGAATTGTGGGATGGGGATGAAACATGTATATTGCTATAGCCTGACATCTTGACCCACTCACTTCCAATGACACCATGTGATCTTTTGAATTATTTTTTGGCGGAGCCCCCCCTTCTGGGGGGCGGGAGCCCCCAGGGTTGCCCATTTGTCCGTCTGTGCGACCGACCAAAAACTTGAAGCCTGACATGTCAGCCAACTGTCTTATAACTAGCTGGCTTCGGTCAGCTCCATAGTTGCCACCTGCCGTTCCGTTGCCAACACACTCCGCCAATTTTCTGCGTCGCTTGCAACGCTGCATAGGACTTGTCTTTTCTGACAACGCCTCGCCATTCTGTTGTCATTCTGTTGCTGCATGGCGACGCATGGGTCTAGCTAAAATAGTCAGAAATGGTCCCCCGGCCCCCTCAGTCTCCACGCTCCGTGGGGTCGGGGGGCAGCGTGTCGCCCTGGGGTCACACTGACCCGCTCAATTTGCGACGCGTCACATGGAAATACAACAACTGGATACAGAGCAGACTAGAGACTCCTGATTCCTGAAGTCCAGAACTGGGTCCTCCCCCCCCCCCCCCCCCCCCCCCCCCCCCCCCCCCCCCCCTCCACAAACAGTACACACACACGCACAGGATAAATGCAACCAATACCCTCAGGGTGGAAAACATGATGTAAGGCCATGGGGCAACAACTATCAGATACAGAGCAGAGACTCCTGATTCCTGAAATGTCATTCCAGAAGTCTAGAACTGGTGCCCTTTTATTTAATTTAATTTAATTTAATTCCAGAAGTCTAGAACTGGTGCCCTGTTAATCCTGATAAATTGCATTCATGCTATGCAGATGATTTTACAATTTAAATTAAAAAAAAAAAAAAAAAATGAGTTGTTTTCATGCAGATGACTCATGATTTTAATTTTTAAATATTATTCATGCCTTGCGGATGATTTTATGATTTTTATTTTAAATTGTATTCATGCAATACAGATGAATTTACTTCAATTTAAAATTATGTTTTTAATGAGGTTTTTAATTCAATTTTATTTAATTTACTTCAATTTATAAGGCAAAAATCCCTTAGAGGTAAATGGCCAGATCATAGGTCATGAGAGCATTGTGATTGGATTTAAATAAATCTCAACTTCCAAGATATGTTACTATGACACTTCTAAGGACGTGGTGGACTGGATTTATATACTAGGAACAGAGGGAGATTTTAGGGTTTAGGATTTAGGATTCAGCTGAAAAGTAAAGCTGTATTATTGCTTTGGCTTAGACCTGACCCACTTACCTCTTGTGTGACCCTACTCCTATAGGAAATTCTGTGGGCGAGCATCCAAAAGTCAAAGAGGACAATTGGGCTGGTCCTCATGAGTCAAGAGCTGGTGTCTGGAATAGGTGGGTGCTTCTCTGTGTCTTTGTTTCTCTGTTTGTGGGTACTTCTCTGTGTCTGTGTGGGCGTATGTTTGTGTGTCTGCTTGTGTGTTTCCTTGTGTCTGTGTCTGTGTCTGTCTGCGTGGGTGTGTCTGTGTGTGTGTGGATGTCACTGCGCCAGTGTATCTTTTGTCTGTGTTTGTGTCTGTGTGATAGTGTAGGCAAGAAGGCATGGAGGCTATCAGCTTGGTGCTCATGTGTCGAGCTGGTGGCTGGAATGGGTGGGTGCTTCTGTGTGTGTATGTGGGTGGGTGCTTCTCTGTGTCTGTGTCTGTCGTTCAAAAAATGCAAGGAGGACCATCAAATTGAGTCAAGAGCTGGTGGCTGGAATGGGTGGGTGCTTCTCTGTGTCTGTGTTTCTCTGTTTCTGTGTTTCCTTGTGTCTGTGTCTGTCGTTCCTTGTGTGGGTGTGGGTGTGGGTGTCTCTGTGTTTCCTTGTGTGGGTGTGAGTGTGGGTGTCTCTGTTTCCTTGTGTCTGTGTCTGTTTCTGTGTTTCCTTGTGTGTGTGGGGGTGTCTCGGTGTCAGTTTACCTTTTGTCTGTGTTTGTGTCTGTCATTGTGCAGGAAAGATGGCAAGGAGGCTACTGGCCTGGTGCTCATGAGTCAAGAGCTGGGGGCTGGAATAGGTGGGTGCTTCTCTGTGTCTGTGTTTCCTTGTGTGGGTGTGGGTGTCTCTGTGCCAGTGTACCTTTGGTCTGTGTTTATGTCTGTGTGATTGTGCAGGCAAGAAGGAAAGAATACTATTTTTGGGGTGCTCAAGAGCTAAATGCTGGTGGCTGGGATAGGTGGGTGCTTCTCTGTGTCTGTGTTTCTCTGTGTTTGGGTACTTCTCTGTGTCTGTGTGGGTGGAGGTTTGGGTGTGAGTGTGGCTGTCTCTTTGTCTGTGTACCTTTTGTCTGTGTGTATGTGTGATTGTGCAGGCAAGAAGGCAAGAAGGCTATTGTTCAGGCGATCATGAGTCAAGAGCTGGAGGCTGGAATTGGTGGGTGCTTCTCTGTGTGCTATTATGTGGGTGGGTGGGTTTGGTTAGGTGCGTCAGTTTGTATCTCTCTGTGTCAGTGTATTTTTAAAACTATGCCTGTGTTTATGTTTGTGGCTATGGCTATGGCTGTGGCTATGTGTGTGAGTGTTAGTGTCTTTTTGTCAGTGTACATTTTGTTTGTGTTTGTGTCTGTGTGATTGTGTAGGCAAGACGGTAAGAAGGCTGTTTGCCTGGTGCTCATGAGTCAAGAGCTGGAGGGTGGAATTGGTGGGTGCATCTTGGTGTGCGAGTATGTGGATGGGTGGGTGGGTGTGGGTGGGTGGGTGTATTTGGGTCGGTGTGTTTGTGTGGGTGTTTGTGTGTCTCTCTGTGTCAATGTATATTTTTTACTATGTCTGTTCTTGTTTTGGGGTTTGTGGCTGTGGCTGTGGCCGTGGCCATTGCTGTGTGAGTGTGTAGGCAAGAAGGCAAGAAGGTAAATTCATTCGAAAGTCAAAGAGGACAATTGGGCTGGTGCTCATGAGTCAAGAGCTGGTGGCTGGAATAGGTGGGTGCTTCTCTGTGTCTGTGTCTGTGTCTGTGTTTCTCTGTGTTTGTGAGGGTGTAGGCTTGGGTGTAGGTTACAGTGTAGGTTTGCGTGTAGGTTTGGTTTTGTCTGTGTATGTGTGTGTCTGTTTCCTTTGTGTTTGTCTGATTTAAGCGATCACTTTTGCGTAGGTAACATCCATCTAGCCGAGATTCTGCTTGTAGCTGTTGTGTGTGTGTTCATCTATGTGTGTGTGTGTGCCTCCTTTTTGTTTTTCTGATTTAAGCGATCACTTCTGCATAGGTAAAATCTATCTTGCCGAGATTCTGCTTGTAGCTGTTGTGTGTGTGTTCATCTGTGTGTGTCTGTCTCCTTTTTGTTTTTCTGAAATAAGCTATCACTTTTGCTTAGGTAACATCTATCGAGCCGAGATTATGTTTGAAGCTGCTGTCTGTGGGTGTGGGTGTGACTATTTGTGTCAATGTGTATTTGAGTCTGCATGTGCGTGTTTGTGAGTGCGTCTGCATGTTTGTATTAGTGTTTATCTTGTCTGTGTGATTTTGTGTGTGTGTGTATCTCATGTGTTTCTGATGTACATCTATAACTTCTGATGTGCCTAGGTAACATGATGTACAAATATAGCTTCCGATATGTTTAGGTAACATGATGTGCATCTATCACTTCCTATGTGCCTAGGTAACATGATGTGCATCTATAACTTCTGATGTGCCTAGCTAGCATGGTGTA
Organism: Microglena sp. YARC; assembly: GCA_022414725.1. Taxonomy (NCBI): domain Eukaryota; kingdom Viridiplantae; phylum Chlorophyta; class Chlorophyceae; order Chlamydomonadales; family Chlamydomonadaceae; genus Microglena; species Microglena sp. YARC. Next base: position 39,618 of record JAJSRW010001041.1, read on the forward strand.
CATCTATTAACTCTTGAGGTGCATCTATAACTTCCAATGTGCCTAGCTAACATGGTGTACATTTATTACTGATGATGTACATCTAAAACTTCCGATGTGCCTAGCTAACATTATGTACATCTATGACTAATGATGTACATCTATAACTTCCGATATGCCTAGCTAACATTATGTACATCTATGACTAATGATGTACATCTATAACTTCCGATGTGCCTAGCTAACATTATTTACATCTATAACTAATGATGTACATCTATAACTTCCAATGTGTATAGCTAACATGATGTACATCTATAACTCCCAATGTGTATAGGTAACATGATGTACATCTATAACTTCCAATGTGTATAGGTAACATGATGTACATCTATAACTCCCAATGTCTATAGGTAACATGATGTACATCTATAACTTCCAATGTGTATAGGTAACATGATGTACATCTATAACTTTCAATGTGTATAGGTAACATGATGTACATCTATAACTTCCAATGTGTATAGGTAACATGATGTACACCTAAAACTTCTGATGTGCCTAGGTTACATCTATTGAGCCGAGATTCTGTTTAAAGCTGCTGTATGTGTTTATGTGTGTATGTATCTCCGACATGTTCTTCTGATGTAACCTATCACTTCCGATGTGCTTAGGTAACATCTATCGAGCCGAGATTCTGTTTAAAGCTGGTGTGCACCCAAGCCAAGAAGCCAACACAGTGTCTAGAGAAGCTTTTGAGAGGTGAGATGGTAATAATACTGTCTACACACCTCACCACACTCACACTGATACACGCACACACACACACCAAAGTGTGTGTACTCACTACACCACACACACTGACACGCCGAAGTGTGTGTACACACCATACCACGCACACACTGATACACACACACTGACACACCAAAGTGTGTGTACACACCATACCACGCACACACTGATACACACACACTGACACACCAAAGTGTGTGTACACACCATACCACGCACACACTGATACACACACACTGACACACCAAAGTGTGTGTACACACCACACCACGCACACACTGATACACACACACACACTGACACACCAAAGTGTGTGTACACAGTGTCTGGAGAAGCTTTTGAGAGGTAAAATGGTAATAATACTGTGTACACACCACACCAAACACACACTGATGCACACACACACACTGACACACTAAAGTGTGTGTACACAGTGTCAGAAGCAGCTTTTGGGAGGTGAGATGGTAATAATATTGTGTACACACCACACCACACACACTGACACCCTGATACACACACACTGACATACCAAAGTGTTTGTACACACACTTTGGTGCACCAGTGTATGTGTGTGTCTGGAGTGTATGCTTTTGAGAGGTGCGATGGTAATGATATATAATTTCAAGACGTGCCTCTTATTTCTATTTGAGGGGGGGGGGGGGGGGGGGGGGGCAGCCCTCCTCAAGTTTGTTAGGGATAATAGGTCCAAAATGTGTTTACTTTTGGTGAGATGGTAATTTATTCTTTGCCCCATTAGTAAAGCAGCAAGGCAAAGTCCCATTGTTTCCGAAAGGATGTTGGCACTTTTTTACGTTTACTAAATGATGTACTTTTTAACGCACTTTTGTGTTTTTAAGTATACTAAATTACTTATTTTTAAACGCACTTTATTGTTTACATATACTTAATAACTTTGACGAAATTGAGTGACTCGGTGCAACTCCTGTGTGATGCACTGCCCTTCGAACTCCCGGGGCTCCACGCGGAGCGTGAAGTGTGGAGCCCGGGGGGTTAGGAAGGACATTTCTGACGAGTTTAGCCAGACCCATGCAGCCGCAGGACGGAGACGGAAAGGTGACTTTATTATTATTATTGGATCTGGTTCCACAGTGTGTAACTGCTTCAATGCAGCTTTTCGTCTGGCAGCAGCACCACCACCAACAACAACAACAACACCCACACACCCACACCTCCACCAGCACCACCTATGATCTGGTTCCACTGTGTGGATCTGATGCAACGAGGTTTCTCATCTGGCAGCAGCATCGCCACCACCACCACCACCACCAACAACACACCACCACCTCCAACAACAACACCTCCAATACACACACCTCCATATCCCTCAAGGATCTGGTTTCACAGTGTGTAACTGCTTCAACGCAGCTTCTCGTCTTGCAGCAGCAGCAGCACCACCACCTCCTCCACACACACACAGACACCTCCACCCACCCTCACAGTGTGGATCTTCTTCAATGCTTGCTAACATATATATATATATATAATTGTAACATTATTGCTAACATATAAATATATAATTGTAACATTATTGCTTACATATAAATATATAATTGTAACATTATTGCTAACATATAAATATATAATTGTAACATTATTGCTTACATATAAATATATAATTGTAACATTATTGCTTACATATAAATTTATAATTGTAACATTATTGCTAACATATAAATTTATAATTGTAACATTATTGCAAACATATAAATATATAATTGTAACATTATTGCTAACTCAGTGCTAACTTGTATTATTATTACAGGATCTGGTTCCACAGTATGGATCTGATGCAACGCGGCTTCTCATCTGGCAGCTGCAGCATCACCACCACCACACACACACACACTGAGTGTATCTACTCCAATGCTTGCTAACCTTTAATTGTAACATTCTTGTCTTGTTTTTATAGGATCTGGTTCCACAGTGTGGATCTGATGCAATATGGCTTCTCATCTAGCAGCAGCACCACCACCACCACCTGTACCCACCCACCCACCCACCCACCCACCCACACCTTCAAACACACACACACCTTCAAACACACACACACAATGTTCATCTGCTCCAATGCTTGCTAACATTTAATTGTAACATGATTGCTAACTTGCATTATTTTTACAGGATCTGGTTCCACAGTGTGGATCTAATGCAGTGCGGCTTCTCATCTGGCAGCAGCAGCATCACCACCACCACCTCCACACACACACACAGTGCGCATCCGCTCCAATGCTTACTAACACTTAATTGTATTATTATTACAGGACCTGGTTCCACAGTGTGGATCTAATGCAGTGCGGCTTCTCATCTGGCAGCAGCAGCATCACCACTACATCAACACACACACACTGTGTGCATCTGCACCAATGCTTACTAACATTTAATTGCATTATTAATATAGGATCTGGTCTACCACCACACACACACACCTTCAAAACACACACACTATGTATCTACTCCAATGCTTGCTAATCTTTAATTGTAACATTAATGTCTTGTTTTTACAGGATCTGGTTCCACAGTGTGGAGCTGATGCAGCGCGGCTTCTCATCTGGCAGCATTGTTACCGTGGATCCAGCAGAAGCTGATGTGTTGGGTCGTCCATGGACACGACGCTACATCTATAACCAGAAGACGGTGGGTACCGGGTGCTAGGCTATGTTTATTGACATTGATTAAACCCTAAACCCTAAAGCCTATATATATATATATATATATATATATATATAATATATATATATATGTGGTTTAGCCCCTTTTGGCTTAGCCACTTGGGGCTTTGGTTCCATATCTTGCCGACCTGTCGCTGAGGTGGCCACGGGGGCACCGTCGGTACGACGGGCTCAATGCTAATACTTATATACATAATGGGCAGCTGCATGGCGACATATTGTTGCACAGCCAATTGTGTGATAATGTATACCCTCCACCCAGCTCCACCCCCAAACTTCTCTTGTACCCTCACCTCTCCTCTCAGTGTGGATGTTGTGGCAGCCACCACCAAACACCACCACCCCACCAGACACCACCACCAACAACAACAACACCCCAACACCAAACAATACCACTCCACCACCAAACAACACACATCCACACACACACACCACCAAACAACACCACTCCACCACCAAACAACACACACACCACCAACCCACCACCAAACAACACCAATCCACCGCCAAATAACACTCGCATTACCACCCCCACCACCAAACAACAAAACAACAACAACAACAACAACAACAACAAACAACAAAACAACAAACAACAAAACAACACTCACCCCCACCACCCCACCAACCAAACAACAACAACAACAACAACAACAACAACAAACAACAAACAACAACAACAGCAACAACAAACAACACTCACCCCACCACCCCACCACCAAACAACAACAACAACAACAACAACAACAACAACAACAACAACAACAAACAACATTCACCCCACCACCCCACCACCATACAACATCAACAACACCCCACCACCAAACAACAAAAACACACATTCACCCCACCACCCCACCCTACCCCCACCCCTACCCCCACTACCACACCACCACCAAACACCCCACCCCATCTTCCCTCAGTGTGGACGTTGTGGCGGCCCTGTGGTCACGTATGACATGGCAGCGAGGAAGGTGTACATGTGTGGAGGCACCTGTCAGGTCCTTGGCAAGGTAAGAGTGTTTGGGTGTGACTTGATCTTGATTGTTTGAGGTTGGGAAAGTCCTCTTCGCCCTCTTGGCTACCCTTGGAGGCCCTGTAGCGGCCTATGGCATGGCAGTGGTGAAGGTGCACATGTGTGGAGGCACCTGTCAGGTCCTTGGCAAGGTAAGAGTGTTTGGGTGTGATTTGATCTTGATTGTTTGAGGTTGGGAAAGTCCTCTTCGCCCTCTTGGCTACCCTTGGAGGCCCTGTGGTCACCTATGACTTTGCAGCAAGGAAGGTGTACATGTGTGGAGGCCAGTGTCAGGTCCTTGGCATGGTGAGAGTGTGTGTGTATTAGCTGGTGTTGATTGTTGGAGGTTGGGCACATGATACTTCCAAGCGCACGCTAGGGCGCTGCCTTTTTGAGCCCCACTGCACGTTTCGCGCAGTTTTTTGCAACCCCCTGTGGGCGCAGCAAGCAATTTTTGCGCTTTTTGCACTACAAAGCGCAGTTTTTTTGTTTTCAAGTGCGCTAAAGCGCTAGCCAATTTGGTCAATGGAAGTACCCTGGTTGGGCAAGCTTAGCCAGCTTATTCTATCTGGTTCACGACCGCATTTGGGTATCATTGAGTACCTAAGGGTGCCTACTGCCTTGTTACGAGTACTGCCTTGTTACGAATACTGCCTTGTTACGAGTACTGCCTTGTTACGAGTACTGCCTTGTTACGAGTACTGCCTTGTTACGAAAAGCCACACCGCATCACATCTAATCCTTCGAGCCTAGGGCTAGTGTAGGGAGAAGCACCCTTCGAGGAGGAAGTGTATGTTTGTGTTCATGTATGTGTATTTGTCTGCATTTTTGTGTTTAACATATATGTTTATGTATGCGAATGTTTATGTATGTGTATGAGTATGCATGTGTGTGTTTATATTTGTATGTTATGTGTGTATGTTTATGTATGTGTATGGAACGGAAATCCTAGGACAGCCAATACGGTGGTGAAATGCTGATGGTGATATGCTATGTATAAAAGTGTGATGAGAGTTGTAAAATTAATTTATCACTGTAGCACGAACTCAGGACCTCCGCCGGTAAAACGTTTGTTGTGGTTCAGTTCATCAGAGTTTTCTAGCTAGGCCCATTTTCTAGCTAGGCCCATTTTTTCTGTTTAGTTCCTCCTGATAGCATGGTTGGGCTAGTCCCTTAAGACTATTTGGCTACCCCTGGACTGTAACAACATACGCATACTGACATGCACACACACAAACGACACAGGGTGTGACGTTGAGCGTGAAAGCGTCAGCTGAGCTGAAAGGCAAGCAACCCGCCAAACTGTTCCACAGCCATTGCGCCCCGGATGATTTGGGACCCACGTTCACTCGCAAGAAGGGGGGGGCTAAGGACAGCAGCAGCTCTGGGACTTTATCACCCAAGGATGAAATGGAGGCATGGGTGCCTGAGAAGATGTTGGTGAAGCACCTGAAGGTGGGTCAGTCGGGCTGGTGGGTGGTCACGTGGGTGGGTGGGTGGGAAGGGAAGGTGGGGAAGGAAGGTGGGTGGGTGGGTAGGTGGGGAGGGAAGGTAATTGGGTGGGTGGGGGAAGGAAGGTGGGTGCGGTAGTAGGTGGGAGGGAAGGTAGTTGGGTGGGGTAGGTGGGGAGGGAAGGTAGTTGGGTGCGGTGGGGAAGGAAGGTGGGTGGGTGGGAATGAAATTGAGGCATGGGTGACTGAGAAGATGTTGGGGAAGCACTTGAAAGTGGGTCCGTTGGGCTGCTGGGTGCTCACGTGGGTAGTTGGGTGGGTGGGGAGGGAAGGTAGTTGGATGGGTGGAGAGGGAAGTTGGGTCGGTTGGGCTGGTTGGATGCTCACGTGGGTGGGTGGGTGGGTGGGTTGGTGGGGAGGGAAGGTAGTTGGATGGTTAGAGAGGGAAGTTGGGTCGGTTGGGCTGGTGGATGCTCACGTGGGTGGGTGGTGGGTGGGTTGGTGGGGAGGGAAGGTAGTTGGATGGGTGGAGAGGGAAGTTGGGTCGGTTGGCTGGTGGATGCTCACGTGGGTGGGGTGGGTGGGTTGGTTGGTAGGGAGGAAGGTAGTTGGATGGGTGGGGATGGAAAGTGGGTGGGTAGGAAAGGTGGGTGGTGGGTAGGTGGGTGGGTGGGGGCTCCTACCACCGTTCTTTAATTCTTATAACACTCAACAAAGCATGCTTCCCTCCTGCACGTAGGCCGCTCTAACCTCATTGTCGCTGTCCCCCAAGGGATCTAAGTCAGAGCTAGCTTCTCGGCTGCAACATGCCATTGTCCAAGGTGGCAGCGGGTCGCCTATTCAAGCACCAGGCGGTGCCTCTAACGATGCTGAAATGAGTGATGATGGAAGTGGTCCCAATGATGGAACTGATTTGGCTGAAGCCCTCCTTGCTGGCCGCCTGCCCGTTGATGGTAAGCTGCAGCTGGGAGCTGCCCTCCCGTCAGGCTCCAGGCCCCCCTTAAAGACTGAGGCCCCTGGATTAGCACCGGCCACTCCTGAGCTGCCCCGTGGGGCGGTACAGGGCAGTACAGGGGCGAGTGGTGCTGCTGCAACATTGTACATCGATAACCTTCGAGTGGCGACAGTAGCTGACCTGCGGTCCCGCTTGAAAAGTCTGGGTGTGGTAACTTCTGGTAACAAGGCAGTCCTAGTGGAGAGGCTGGAGTCAGCTATGGCCGCCACTCCAGCTATGGCTGCCACTCCAGCAGCATCGGGCCCTGTCAAGGTGGAGGTGGAGGAGGATGTTATCCTGGGCTCGGGTAAGGGTAGGGGCAAGAGGGGGGCTGTGCCCAAGCCCACCACTGGGTCTAAGAGACGCTCCAGGCTGACAGCGGATGCTGCTCCAACACTAGCTCCACTCACCCCCCAGGTGCAACCCGGGACCAAAGGACTGGTCATGGTGAGCGCAAAGGAAGCAGCTGCCGAGAAGGTGCGCGCTGGAGAGCATCGAGGAGTGGAGCATGTGGCCCTTTACGACGACGAGACAGAGGCTATGTTGGAACGGCCCAAAAGAAGGAGCCGTGCATCTTCCTCGTCACCCGCTGCTGCCATGGGAAAGGCCCGTAGCACCAGGACGAAGGCTTGACATGGGACTGTACCTCTGATGTACTGCTTCTGCCATGGGAAAGCCCCGTAGCACCAGGAGGAAGGCTGGACATGGGACTGTACCTCTTGCATGACATATTGACGCGCGCCATATGCCTGCAGACGTTGACGTGTGCCTCATGAAGTAACGATATTGTCATGAGCCATATGCCTGATGACGTTGACATATGCCTAATGAAGTGGCAATATTGCCATGTACATGATTCCTTTGTTGTTTGATCTTGATGAATTCCTGAACAAGGGATGGCTGAAACAGATGCCCACCAGGGTACTACAAAGCGCGCGCGGCAGCGCGATTTCGCACCCGCTTTTTGAGCCCCACTGCGCGTTTCGCGCAGTTTTTCAACTCCCTGTGGGCGCAGCGCGCTGTTTTTGCGCTTGTTGCACTACAAAGCGCTGACCAATTTGACGCTTGTGCGCTTTAAGCGCTGACCAATTTGACAAAATGTAGTACCCTGATGCCCACCCTATACAGTTGGAACGATATACAATATGTGGTCTTCATAGATCAGAGTTTTCTTGAGTCCTTTTCCACCTGGGAATAAATAAACAAATAGTATGTCTAATTACGAGGCGTGAGGTTGAGGGGGGCAGTCCGTTTGCTTGCACTAGGACCAACCACCACGTGCGAACCTAGTCCACGGAAATTATTTTTAAGTACCATGATCTGACAGGAAAATACAACATTCAATACCAGTACTGGTATGCTACAGTCCAGAGGTAACTGCTTTGGCCAAAGGGACTTACCCAACCTCAAACAATCAAGATCAATTATAGATTTTTAGGAAGGGCCAATTGAAAGAAGTAGTGGGTAGACTCGTATCCATCGCATTGTAAGATTGCTGCCCACGGTGGAGGGTCTGAGCCAGGTTTGTTTAGGACGCTGCGTCCTCCGTCTCAGACGCTACGTTTAAGGGTCTGTTGCTTCGCAGAATGCAACGTGGGGGGGGGGGTCCGTAGACCAAAAGGAAGGGTCCGTTGCGTCGCAGGACGCAGCCTATACCATTGGTTGCGTATGAGGCAGCTGAGCTGGGGGCCCTCCTGGAGTACCCTACAACCGACCCGTAACCGTCCCATAACCGACCCATAGCCTGCGTCCTGCGACGCTACGGACCCTCCCCACGTTGAGTCTGGGCTGAGTACTCCTCACTATGCTAGCCCAAGACCATAGTCCCTTAAGGATTTTAAAGGGCACGAGGTGCTGACTGATGAGGCCCACACGAGCATAATTTCCAAACAACTTCCCTCAAAGAGAGACAAATATGGCCACACAAATTCTGGCCCCTATAAAACTGTAAACCTCGGGTAAACCTTACATTTAGGTCCCCAAGCACTTTGTTGGAAGAATTCAAAAAGCTGTGGAAGTTCAAATTGTGTCCTGTCTTGGGACTATATATGTCAACAATGTGGATGACGTGTCTTGGACAAAAACATGTATATCACGTGCCTTGGACATGAACATGTATATCACGTGCTGTGTACAAAAGATGTATATCACGTGGCTTGGACAGAAAAATGTACATCACATACCTAGGACATACACATGTATGTAACGCACGAAAACTGGTGAGTGAAAAACCCCTTACATTGTTGCTCTGTTCTAGAAATTACAATTCTACAATTAGAAAACTTATATCGTCAGTGCACGATGAACGGTGAACAATCATGCTCGCTCCCGTTGGAATCTGTTTGCTAGAATCTTTCTTCGGAGTTGCGCAGTGTTTAGCGTGACGGGCCCATAACCTGTTATAGAAAGACTCGATGATATGTTACACAGGGTGCTAGTATATGTAGCACGTACTGTTATGGTAAGGCTTATAGGCCGTACCCTACAGCACTGCTCCCCAGTTAGCTAGTGGCTGAGACCGTCAGCCTGCTAGTGACTGAGCCCATGCCAATCGTTTGTACCGCTGGCGTACTTCGCCCGTTAAAAGTTTGCCGCTTAATGATACGCATCCTCTCATAGCTATCGACTTGTTAAGAAAGCTACGTGTACCAGACCAGCAATCTGCTGTCTACCAAAAAACTGCACTACGTCAGCGGTCTATGGACGGGTGTCCTACCGGGTCTCCCGGGTAGCACTAGCTGGCACTCGGCCCCAAGTGTGCCCTGTTGTTAACACGCTATACTGCAGCTATATACACATACGCACAATTCCTCCTAAAATCCACCTTCTGTTGACGACCGATAAAGCTACCTCGAACCCCAACCGCATAAATCCCTAAGTACTGAATTTGATTAGAAGATTGTACCAACAGAAGAACAGATCCTGTTCAAAAACAGTCGATTGGACGCGGACGCTTTCAACTTGTTTTACACATCGGACGCCTCTCAGCCGATTGGACGCGGACGCTTCTAGATCGCATCGGAACGCAGGGGCGCGCCAGGCGGGCGATCGATGATCGGAGCTGGTGCACCCGCTGGGGGGGGCGGCGTCCAAGATTTGCCAACCTGGCTCGGAACTTAAGCCACTTGGGTCCATATGCATCGGCTCACTTGACTGCATCGGTAGCTAAGATAAAGCTACGGTTCTACGCACTAGAACGAGACTTCCATAGTCTAGACTGATTGATTTCTGCTCCTGGCACTCTCAATTTCCTTCCTTTCCTTCCTCCTTTCCAACTCACGGCCCACAGAAACCACCCACCCTCACTGACTTTCGTTTTATCGCCCCAGCTAGAAGCGATTTGGCGCCACAGAGTTGCGCCCCTGAACAATTGGCTTTCAGACAACGAGCTGCCAGCATTCGCAATCTAGCTAGTTGCCTCGTGAGGCATCAGCAATAACCTTTTGCTGCGGCTCGTCTCTCTCATGTGGAGCAGGTTCGTGGGGAGGGCACAATGCCCTTCTCCAAAGCCCCAGCAACAGCTCCACCACCATTGACTGGGGGACCCGTACTTTCATCGAGCATCGTATGTACAGCCCTGCAGAGTGTTCCCATTTGACCAGGCATGGGAACCAAACCTGGATGCAGCGGTACGGTGCTGGTGCATGGACCCATGCATACCTTTTCTTTTGACCACCCTCCCTATCCAGTCTCAACTCCAACCTACCCATCTCCCTTCCCGTCCTCGAACCCTCTCACCCCTACCCCCCACCCCTCAAGGTGAAGGACAGTGTTTAGGGTGCCTCAAAACTCCCCTTTCCCACACCCCCATCCCCTCAAGGTTCAAGGATAGGGTCTAGGGTTTAGGATACTCAATCCTACCTTTCCCCCACACCCCACCCCTTCAAGGTAAAGGATAGGGTCTAGGGTTTAGGGTACTCAAACCTACCCTTTTCCCACACCCCCCACCCCCTCAAGGTAAGGATAGGGTCTAGTGCGTTTAGGGATACTCAAGACCCTACCCTTTTCCACACCCACACCCCCTCAAGGAGAAGGATAGGGTCTAGGGTTTAGGTGATACTCAAACCTACCTTTCCCACACCCCCACCTTACCTCAAGGTAAAGGATAGGGGTCTAGGGTTTAGGATTACTCAACCTACCCTTTCCCACACCCCCCCCCTCAAGGTAGGATAGGGTCTAGGCGGGTTTGAGGATAGGTATATGGCTAGGGTTTAGGTACTCAACCTACCCTTTCCCACACCCCCACCCCTCAAGGTAAAAGGATACGGGTTCTAGGGTTTAGGATACTCAACCTACCCCACACCCCCACCCCTCAAGGTAAAGGATAGGGTCTAAGGTTAGGGCTGCTCAACTACCCTATCCTTCACCATTGTCACAATAAACATCCTCGCCAATAAACAATCGTCCGCTAAGTATGCTCCCTGTTTCCATGGGTTTGCACAGTGGGGACTTGGAAGTAGAAGGCACAGTGAGCTGCCCAAGAGTAGGCTGAAAAAACCATGTCACAATCCCAATTAAATCTGATAATTAACAATTTAATCTCGGAAGGCACAAACAAATCATTAGCCCCCAAGAGGCAATAGTTATCCACCAATTAACAACATATATTAAATCCCCTTATACACAGTCTTATCCTGTGTATGTATATATTCATATCCCCTTATAAACAGTCTCATCCTATTGTATCCACCCATTCACAATGATATATTATATCCCCTAATTACTGTCTTAGCCTATGTAATTATATGTTCATAGTCCCCGTTTATACAACCGTCTTATCTCTATGTATGTATATATTCATATTCCCCTTATAAACAGCTCATTCCTATTTGTATCCACCCATTCACAATGATATATTATATCCCCTAATTACAGTCTTAGCCTATGTAATATGATATTTCATATCCCCTTATACACAGTCTATCCTATGTATGGTATATATTCATATTTCCCCTTCATAAACAGTCTCATCTTATTGTATTCCACCCATTCACAATGATATATTTATATCCCCTAATTTACTGTCTTAGCCTTATGTAATTATATATTTCATATCCCCTTATACACAGTCTAATCCTATGTATGTATATATTCATATCCCCTTATAAACAGTCTCATCCTATTGTATCCACCCATTCACAATGATATATTATATCCCCTAATTACTGTCTTAGCCTATGTAATTATATATTCATATCCCCTTATGCACAGTCTTATCCTATGTATGTATATATTCATATCCCCTTATAAACAGTCTCATCCTATTGATCCAACACACATTCACAATCGATATATTTTATACCCCTAATGTGATGTCTTTAGCCTATGTAATTATATAATTTCATATCCCCTCTTATACACAGTCTTATCCTCATGTATGTATATATTCATATCCCTTATAAAACAGTCTCATCCTTATTATATCCACCCATTCCCACAATGATATATTATACCCCTAATTACTGTCTTAGCCTATATAGTAATAGCCCTATATATTCATAATCCCCTTATACACAGTCTTATTCCTATGTATGTATATATTCATATCCCCTTATAAACAGTTCTCATCCTATGTACCCCATTCACAATGATATATTATATCCCCTAATAACTGTCTTATTCCTATTTATGTATATTATTCATATCCCCTTGTAAACAGTTTATTCCTAATCGTATCCACCAATTAGCAATTAAACATATTCATATCCCCTTATACACAAGTCTTAATTTTACCCTATATAAGTATCTATTCATATCCCCTTGGAAACAGTCTTATCCTACTGTATCCACCAATTAGCAATAACATATGCATATTACCTTATACACAGTTTTCTATCCTA
>JAJSRW010001042.1:0-43301 GCA_022414725.1 Microglena sp. YARC
ATGCTCTAACTTATTGGGGTCTAAATTACAGAGAATTCCAAGACTTTATATAAGATCTTCAGTGACCTCATACTCTTTCTCTCCTCCTCCCTCCAATCATCCGCTTTCATTGTCTGTTTGCGTTTGAACTGCCAGATCTACACCTATATCTTTATAAAGTCTTGAATTCTCTGTAAAACTGAAACACCCATAGTTAGAGCTTCCACTCAGCAGCACTGGACTTATGATGGAGACTACTTCCACCAGTCCACTGGCAACTATATTCAGTCCTTTCATCACTTCTATAGCTTGGCCAACAAAAAAATCCCACCTTGGCTACATAACCGGCCACACAAAACTCCGAACATACATTCACACTACAGCGACCAGCAACGCACAGAGAGCTTCAGAAACATCACTCTGCAGGCATACTGCTTGGGCAGCTGCACGAAGAGAAGTCCTGCAAACGTATCGCCCCTCATTGCTCCCGCTTCATGCTCCACTACAATGCTGGATATGGACATGGCATAAGACTCTCAAGTTTGCAACAATGGTGAGTGGTGGGACTTAGACTCTGAGACATGCAGGGCCCGACCGCAAGCGTCCTTACACTCCTCTGACCTGGCAACGACCTTCAGGGCCACAAATCTATGTGCTAACACACACAACACTCTCCTTTCAAGCGCACCCCTTCGCAGCCTGAACTCTATTACAGCCTAACAATCACACGCACCACTACTGACCCTGAACCTTGAACCTGAGCGCTGAAGGCCTGAACCGAGCCTACAGCATGAACTTGGCACGGGCAGCCTCTATAGCTCTGGTATCTACAGACGAGGAACCCTCACCCAACAGAAAAAAACCCGCACTTCCAGACGCCAAGGCGCCCACCTCTCGCTAAATTCCCCGCCACAACTAAATCTCCTCACACGATCCCACAGCAACCTCAAACTGACAAACACTCGGGACTCAATCACATGCAAACAACCTTACCCACATCCTAGCAGACCGTGTGCATTCCTGAATTGGCCGGCAGGATGCGACAGAGTAGGATTTTTGGGAGTTCAGGCTTCACCCAACAAGAAAAACGCGTACACTGCCGCAGACCTATTAAAACCCCCCCCCACTAAAACGAACGGGCAGAACAGATCATACGCAACTACACACGCCCTGTCTTTCAGCAACAAACTATACTCACACTACTAACACCACCACTGTCAACTGCGAGGCATAGGATCCTCTGGGAAATGATCTATGAATCATTGCGACCAAACAAATGAACATTGTTAATTTTAATGAAACTAAACTGCACTTCCATAGGAAAAAGTATCATTTGAACATGAATTAAAAAAGACATGCCAGACTACACTTTCACACAAGCAGGCAAAACATCCAACAAGGCTACTAACCTAAACAACACTATTACCGCCCACTCAGCTGGTGTCATCAGACCCTTATTTAAGAAAAGCACTACTGACTGCCATTGGCCAACTAATCATGAGATTCCTACGCGAATAGCTGGCCACTGCACACACCAAAGCTATTAACAACACCAACAGCATATCTGGGGTGTACTATGATGCATGCAATGTGACCCCCATCAAACGTGAATGGCAATTTACAAATCACATCGCATTATGTTATCTCTAAAACCCCACTCCACCAATACATTAGGCAGGGGGACTGAAACGGCTGGCTACATAACCCACAGAGGCAGGAGCAGCAACAACCGTGCAGCCCCAGAAGACACATCCACCAGCACACTTTCAGTAATATTCATTAAACTCAACGGCATCTTCCACGTCCTCACACTTACTACACTTACACAGATAACCATCCTTATAGCAGCAGGATTGGACGATTTCATCCTTTATCAACGTCCCGCTGACAGGAACTACAGTGACAGAAGTCGGTCCACCAGATGGGAAGACACTTTGGAACCACATGGCTTGGAACACGCACATCACTTCTGCGCTCTTCCCCCCTCGCCAATCTTGACATTCCTACTGACCAACTTCCAACTACAGCTTCCCACTTAAGCAACAAGACATGGCTAAGGCCAGAGAAGCAATCTCCACCAATGTAACTTTCACCAATTTCAGCAAGCCCATAACGCAACATAGAAGCAGCATGGACTCTCGCACAAGGCCTCCTGGGAGAGAACAAAAACACCCTCAGCACAGGCCCAATCATCAGGCAGGAACTTCAAGACCTCCATCCCAGAAGACCATCAACAGCATGACTGAACATCTTATATGATAACTTACACAAGGCTCTCACATTATGACTGACACATGCCGCGCACCAAACGTACATTCCAGGTATCTCCTCCCCGGCAAAATTGCTAATCATTTAGGAAAAATTAACTACCAAATTAAACATATTAAATCATTGCGCACAGCCTCCACCTAATCTTACCAGCAAGGCTATGATGAAGCTTCGAATCAAACCTTTCCACAACCAAAACTTACACCTCCCTACAACCAACTGCAAATCCAACACCACCTTCAGAAACACTGCTTCTAATCTGATACCGTTATCTTTAACTGAGGACATGCCACAAGCAGCACTGCAGAACGGTACTATGGCAGGCAGGCACTCAAGGAGGAACGGGTAACCGTGCATCTATCAAAGAAGTTTCGGGCGTCGTCTCAGCACCCAGGCAAGGCCAAAACACACAGATACATTTTCCTCACCTGAGAAGCACAAACAACTCCCACTGCCTTTTGCTGGAGCACGAAAACCCACACAGGCACTTAGCACTAGCACCCAGCCTCCTGGATCATCATATGACCAGGCACATGAAACACTCTGGTCACCGTACAAACCCCCTCCATCTCACCAACTACAGTCAACTGAGTGCACAACCACTGCCCCCCGCCATGGGGTCCACCAATTGAAAAATACCTACCTGAAACGCCAGCAATTCCAGTCCAACACAGCAGGCTTCTCCCTACACTTACCTTTCCCCTCTACCACTTTTTATGGGGACTGCATCCGCAACTTGGCCACCAAATAAAGCAACTGGACAGATGGATCCCAAGCAGCTCATCCATCTGCCTCCCAAGCTGAAATGCATCAAATCACCACAAACTCATGGGCAACTTGCATGATTCTAGGGGAAACCGGAACTTGCTGAAAAATTTCTCACACAGTTATGCTGCTATAAGAAATCAGACCCGTTGTCTCCGACAAATTACAGACCGATAGGACTCAACAACGCAGTGGCCAGCTATGGACCTCCCTGGTCACAAACACTGCTCACAACTACTCTGAAAACTAACATATTCTCAGTGCCTGCCAGGAAGGCTTTGAAAAGGACAAGAAGGCACCTTCCGACAACTTTCAACCTTCTCCACAATATAGAGGAGCTACGCCTCTTTCATCAAGATCTTTTTTGCTGCTACTTTGGAACTTTAGCTCAGCTTCAACATGATGCGATCACCAGAAATTACTGGAGCATCATCACAATCTGGTTATCAGACGCATGACACAATAGAGCACAATTAAGGGCATTTACACTAACGTCAGCCACCATATCCTTCTCAACAACACGCCTGGATCGTCCTATCTCCATCAGCCAGAGGCACCATACAGGGAGACACCCTGTCCCCTCCTCTTTCATATCTTTTCTAAACCCTCCACAGATGCTCCTGCTTCTGGAGGGCGGGGTTACAGAGCCAGCGTCCCCACCTGCCGCAAGCAGCTGATGAGCATCACAACTAGTTAGCTTGGGCTAAACGCTGACGACACTGCCGTCCCCTCACTAGTACGGCGAGGATCTTCGAATCCAGTGTGGTTAAGGTTCAACAATTTTAGTGTCTGGTCTGGCATCCCTCAATGCCACTAAAATGTGGGGTCAGTGGCATTCCCACAAATCCCACCCTAACCCATCGCTACCCCACAACAACACCGCTTAAACAACGCCTAAAAGCAAAATACCTCAGGGTGACTCTTATGCAACATACCAACGTCGCTGACATGGCCTACAAATAACTTGGGTCCAATCTTCTACTCTAAATTGGAAACTCAACTACACGCCCACCAAAAGCACATTCATTATAAAGGACTGAGTAAATTTTACCAAAAGCAAACCCAGAGGCAACTCCAGAAGCAATGTGTTCCGCATTATCACACAATGTATACGTGGCCAGCTATTAATATCCATGATAGTACCGCCCTTCTCACTCAACTGCATCCAGTCATTGATTAGAGCAGTTCTCAAACGGTCAAACTGCTGCTGGACACTTCCCAGATCCTTTCCCACTAGAGCCCTTCACTTCTAAAGACAGAAGGCAGGGTCTGCGGAGTTTGCCCCTACTTTACAGAGTAACTCAAATGCACGGCCTTCAGCCCTTACACCAAGCCATGAACAGATCAGGGCATCTGGCATTTCTCGTTCTCACCAGAGCCCTTCTTAATAAAAACTAACTGCTACTGATGACGTACACTCACCTCTCTCGTCTTTCCTCTAAACAGTTAAACACACATTGTCCTCTAGCCGTCAGCTTGATATCCTTAGCCAATCCAGCATTCAAACTCACTTGGAATGACCACAGAACTTCGGCCAAACTTAACATCCACCCCCTACATCTCCTCGCTCATGAGCCATACCTAATCAAACTCATGCCCCTTCCACGACTTAATATTTAATACCATATCCGATGACCTGTCAAACCTTACGGGAACGCCACCGCATCAGTCAATACTGATCTCCCCTAATTAAAACTTCCTGCCAAAATTACCAAACATCAACAGACGCTCTCTAACCTTTCTCACAGCCCACCTAACTCTGGCTAAATTCGACTACCCCCTCACCCACACCGGAACCCCTCCCGCTCATGCACCGCAGCTCGAGACCGAATACGCAGTCACACCTAACACTAACTGGACATTATTCAAACTCCCACCCACCACTGACATTATGCCACCCCTACCCAACGCTACTCTCCTACCACCCTCTAACTGACGCAGACTACGAGGCGGATTCCCTTGGGGGAATCGAAGGAACCAATGGTGGGCATGGCCTACGACAACTGCGGACAGCTACGCGCAGCGTGCGTGGGGCTGCACAGTAAAGACGAAAAACCTGGGGCGGTGCCCCGCCCACTACCTGTGTAATCTGGATTCACCATAGCACCCACAACGCGATTTTTTCGCCACTACGCCTAAGAAATAACTAAAACTGTCCCACCCTGACAGGAACCGCCGAGGGCTATGCTCTAACCCAACGGCCAACGCTCCTGGCACGCCAACAATCGCTTTACCTCGCATCTCAGCCTAAGGCTTCCCATACAAAAGCATCTCTATATTCTGAGCTGGCGCAGCAAACGCTCCTAGAACCCGGCAAACTCTACCAGTAACTAACTGTTGCCCGCACTTCAGGTGGGCTCCCACATTACCATCGCACAATGACCACATGCCATTCTACAGCTCAAGCTGGATAATAAGCATCACTACAGCAACCAGTCACTTCCACCATTCTAATCATCCACTTGGAAACCGCAATCTCACCTCATCTCTCACCTCTGCGAAATGCTGGGCAACAAGCCTACGAGCCAACTCCGTCACACCTTTTCAAGTCAAGCCCCTTCACCACCAACTTCTCAAAAATCTGAAGGAAAGACTCCCACTTACCAACCTCAGCAAGCAAAGGCCAAATGGACCACCACACCAGGCTTCCAGAGCTTGACAACAGCACTGCCTTGTCCACAAATTTTCTGCATGTGGATACACAGACCAGACACCCAGACTGGGGAAGATCCAACCACCCCTCTCCTACATTATCCAAACAGGCATCCTGCACCAACAAGGATGGCCAGGACACCTCACACACACAAAACATCTCTCTTATCTCTACACCACCCCACTGGGAAAATGTTTGGGCAGCACCCCAACGAACAGACTTATGAGGCACTTCAAAAACTCCCACGCCTACCAAATGCAACAACCAAACCTAGGGAGGAACCCTAACCAATAACAGATCGCTAGGCTGCTCTGCTTCACTAGGTACAGAGCTACCGCCTGCTTCTACAGCAACATTCTCTTTCTCCTGTCCTCCAGCCGAAGCCATAGCAAAGCTAGGTATCACCCACACCGGAACTTCTATCGCTCTGCAGCTATGATCAGAGCCGTTCTCAGCTACTCTGCTCCTCACCTAGCTGACGTCAGCTCTTTGGGTCACGAGATCCCCTTCCACACTGTCTGGAACTGGGGGTCCCTAGTGGACATCCCTAGCTCAGTCATTCAGCCTGGACACCAAGCACATCAGGTGGCCCTAAGCCAGTTGCTAGATTATGCTGAACTTCCATCAGTCAGCCCCGCACATGCACGTCATGCTCATCCCTGAACAACTTGCCTATTGCTCTACAACAAACTTCCCACACCCATGGGTCCACTTACATTGACTTCCCAGGAGGGCCCACTCTGAACTTTATGATACCTCTGACACCTGGTTGGGCAGTAAACTCCACACCCCCATACAACCCAAAAGTTACACACCTCATCCTTATCTGCAGTCCCCAAAGTCAACTTTTTCCTACTTTCCCAACCTTCAACCTTTATCCAGCTTTGGCACGACCACCTGCAACAGCCTCTCCCCCCACTGGGAGCCCACCACTATTACCCCACCTGACACCTCACCTCCTCTGACACTCAGATCACTTACCTAGAAAAACTCAGATCACTCACTCTTCCAAAAAACCTTGGCACAGCTCAACACGCGAAGCACCCTCAGCCTCATACTCCTCCCCTGACTTACTCACCCAGATTCACATTACCCAGCTATCCTCTCTGCAGGCCTCCAGGTCTACAGCAGATGGCAGCCTGATCAAAGGTAACTCGGCCTCCCCTAGTAAAATAGGGGCTGCCAGTTTATGTCCCCATTGAGCAGGGATGAGCGGGGTACACCATCAACCCAGGTGGGCGGGGGGCCACCAGGACTAACAACAGAGCAGAACTAGTGGGCCAATTCACCAAGCCCATTAAACATTCCATACTATATACGTACTAACCTCACCTCCACACTGACAGTCTTTGTTCACTTCAACTCATCAAAACAATGATCCATGATCCACCACAGCCACGCGCTCCCTACATGCTGAGCTGGCTACATTCAATCCATCCAATCTCACCTTATTCAACGAATTGTACATGGCTCACACACCCCACCTTTGCAAAGTACGCTCCCACACAGTCATTCGTTTGGAAATGACCGGGCTGACAGCCTAGCGCGTAAGCTGCAGATGACCCTGCCTCCAGCAGATATACTGATAACACTGGGGAAACATCCCAGGACACAATGTTTAACTGGCCCACTGTCCAACCTCCTCGCACACCCATGGGAGATTATCCCCCCACGCATTCTAGCACCTAACCTCACACAAGGCATCAGCTCCAAACCTACCCACTAGCTGCCACCTTGGCCAACACCCGCTTAAAGGGATTTATTGCAACCACCTGGGCCGATAACACTCCTCACCAACTTCCTCATGCAAGTAATAAATGTTTGGTCCTCTACCCTTATCCAACATAAAAACTAAATTCCACATCCTTAAAAGCCCGCTGGGGTCGACTGTGGAATCGTAAACTTGCATATCGTGGAAACTTCCTTATATTAACACACACACAACCCGCCCGCCACAAACCCTCTATGCCCCATATGCCGCATCTGTGAGGACGGAGCGGGCCACATTCTGGCGGGCTGCTCACACCGACTTTCAAGGGGCTTATATATCAAGAGACATGACGCCGCAGTGCGACTCATCCACAAGGCCATCTGCACTGGCGACCTGGGCTCACGCAGAATGATTATGGACGCTGGCAAGGAAGAGGACCTCCCCAGGGGGGTCCTAGGCAAACGCGCTCCCTGACTGGCTACGCCCTTCCTCTATTACAGAAGAGAGCCTGGAGGAGAATGAAGACCTGACCTTGCCATCCTACCTGACATAGACTCTCCTACGTCGTTAAGAGATAAAGAAATTTTTGGCTCCTTGAGCTTTGGCTATTGCTCTAATACCAAACCATGCTACAAGTTTATCACTAAACATGCCCAGCATGCTAGACTAGTGGATGGCCTCCAATCGGCTGGATATCTTGTTCACTAACGTACGTTTATCAACAATTGGAACAACGGGGACTATCCCAACTTCCTTTTTGACTTCTATGGCTACACTTGGAGATTCTTATACAGATTGTGTGCCCATTCGACTGGCAGACACAGTCCACTCTCACTCTATTCTAGCTTTCAAAGTATTTACAATGCAGGACGCTTTATGGAGACCCAACATGGCTCAATACCAGGGGATTAGTAATTTCCTTGGTTCTCCTTGTTAATTTTTGCCCACTAGGGGGCTTATTCAGACTCCCTGACAAGGAGACTCTTTTAGGTGACTACTGCTCTAGCTCCGGCTTACGCAGTGGTGTCCTTAACTCAAGCGTCCTGAGAAGTGGCGCATTACTCGGATGTAACAAATTTCCAATTTTCAATTACAGTTATAGCTAAACTGTTCATAGAAAAGTACATCACGACTCTCTACTACCTGGCGCAACTTAGGAACCCAAACAAAATAACCCTTACTCACCAGGAATACCCAAAGTCTACCAGATAACGCCCTTTCGTCTAGCTTGTTGCGCTTTTCCATTGACTAACGTGACGTAGCAAGGGCAACCAAACACACGCAACAACGACACATCAGGCACAACCCCAAAAAGCAGCTCGTATGGAGTCTTGTCTCCCTGATTGGGCAGCCGATTACGAAGGTTAACAAGCAAGCCAGAACGGCATAGGGCCAGAAAAGACTTAGCTAGTTTAGACTCCAGGTGGATGCTTCTAGCTACAGACTGCAAGACCGCCATTGTACCTTACAGTTGCATTCTGCTGTGCAGTGGTATGCCAACGATAACTCATGCACTGCCCCAACCGATATCAGCCAATCCTCAAACCACTTAACTAGTAACATCTTAGCCCTGTTCAGATCTCAGGACACTTAAAGGGAAACCCATGCAGCTGATTCATCCATCTGAGGATGATAGTTTGGACTGCAAAGGGAGCTTCATCCTTGGTCCTCAAGCACAATACCTCAGCATAGCAGAGTATTGGTCTGTGAGGCGCAAAAATATAAAACTCCCCACGCAGGCCCCTAATATGAACCGGTCCCATGATGTTAATTGAAGGCGTTGGAGAGGTGCACGATCTTAGTGGTGCTTTCTTTAGGAAAAGGGAGAGACGTTTGCCCTTAGCCTTTTGACAAGCATCACATGGGATCTTAGCCAGTCTTTGCACGCTGAACTGAGAGAGAGGGGTAAGTTCTTAACCATACCTCTTCGTGACAAGTCTGCGCATGGCATCATAGCCGGGGGTGACCCAGCCGCTATGCCACAGCCATGCAGGAGTGGTAGGGATAAACAACTCCACCGTCCTCATCAACATCAAGTGCAAAAGCTGGATAATTGTCAGCAACCCTCAAAACGAGGTGGTGCACAAGGCCTACATGTAAACTTGTAAACACCATCACTGGAGGCAGGGAAAGACCAGAGAACAGAAGAGCCCTAGTGGCAGTGCAACTAAGACTATCAAAAGAAACCTGGCAGTGGTGAGAATGAGCCACAGAATTTACTGAGAGGAGTTTCACCGGACAGTGAGGAATGTAGAGAACATTGTCAGAGTGATGGAAGTTGGTAACCAATCACTACATAACACAATGGATCCCATACCCTCTGACCGTTGAACCACCCCCCATCACCAAATCGAACTGCAGGACAATTTGCAGAAGCCTCATACACAGTGAACAAAGACTTATCACCTGTGATGGACATTCCAGCTCCAAAGTCCACATGCCAGAACACCCTCAGATAGGCTCGGGCTACACACATTAGAGAACTTCGTTTGTGCAAGAGAATAGGACAAGAGCGTACCTCCTAGTTCTTGGACATGGCAAACCGTCATATCTGAGCCTGCAAGGAGGACATCTGCTTTTCGAGTCAGCGAAACATGGAAGGGCAAAGGCAATCAATGGCACGGGTTCACTGCCCGGGTGCACCAGCCTTGGCCTTTCGCAGGTGCGGATGCTTCGTCCAGCAGCGTTCTCCGAGTGGCTCGTTTTGTGAGGACAAGGTCCCCAAGCGCAATCCAGGCGTCTCTTGGCAGCCCCGGAACCCCTGAGCACCAGGCCCCCGGCCACGCTGGAAAGCAGCATTGGCAGGGACATGGGGAGGGTCGCGGGACCAACCAGAATGCCTGGAGTCCGACTTGGGGAGCGACACATTCAAGAAATCTAACGACTATACTCTGCAAGACAGGTCCAGTAATCAACAGGCAGGTTTTGGTACAGCAACGTACCAAATTTGAGCCGCAGAGAGTCGAAGCGAGTGTGAGTGATACCCTGAACAATAGTGTTCATGGCATGACGTCTGAGTCTGTGGATACCGGCAGCACTGGCGGAGGTCAGTGCACAAACCTCGGACCTTGCGAAAGAAATCATCCACACGCTCAGAGTTGCTCATGGACGCACCTCGAAGCTCGACGAGCATGAGAGGGACACGAGCGGCAAGGGCATCAGACCGCTTCCTCCGGATATCGATCAAAATATCCCGAGGAGTGGCGAAGTCCTGATACAACTGTGACCATCGCATCCGTCATGTTAGCAAGCATCATGGTGAGACACATGAACTCCTGACGGTCCCGGGGCAGGGCACTAAAACCCACAACAGTGCAGGATCTACACGGGGACTCACCATGAGAGGCCGAAGTTTCCAGCAGCAGGAGCAGGGGTGAGAGGTGCCAAAGACTTACGAACAGCTAGAAAATACTCAGCCGCAAGACCAGCGTCATACGCGCGCTGGTCATCTATGTTCCTAACATCAGGCAGGGACCGCGCAAAACTCACTACCAGCTCGAAATCAGGCTCCACAGGACAGAGAGGACGGGGAACCTTCAACCACTGGTAACCCTTCAGATCATTATTCCTACGCCCGCACACCACCAAAAGTAACCCATTAGCTGGAGGATATCTAATCCCCTCCGGAACAGGCCCTAGAAAAGACCTAGGCACTTGAGACCTAGCTCAGTGAATGCCATCACACGCCGAATACGACCCTTGAGATCAACATTGGCCTGAGAGGCCTTCACATCTATCCTACCGTACAAGATGCCATCCAGAGATCCAAGCTCGGATTGAGCTCGGCGGACAAGACGGAAGTCCCGCAGCTGTAGACTAGGAGGAGGTCCACCAGTCTCTGCAGAGAGCAGAGATGCTCCCAAGAATCGCGAGACCTCGAAGTGGAAGACTGGAGGGGGTGGGATCGATGGAGGAGGCAGATCCACAGGCGGTGGAGGAGGGGGTGGGATCGATGGAGGAGGCAGATCCACAGGCGGTGGAGGAGGGGGCTCCCGCGAAGTGCCAGCAGCAGATGTGCGGACAGCCGTGGCAGCAGCTTCTCGAGCACGAAGTGTGGTAGCCAGCAAGACCTCGCTCCAGAGGGTGGGTGGTGGTGAAGGACGCAGAGCTCTGCAGCAAAGACGGCTTGGCCACCTCCGGGTTGACCGGTGGAAGTGGCACAAGCAGAGGTGCATGCAGAGGCGCTGGCGTAGGTGCAGGCAGAGGCGCCGACGGGAGAGCAGACTCATAAACTGGCGAAACAGTAGAAGTCTCAAAGACTCGAGTAGCAGCAGTCGGAGTCACTCCACCGTAGTCGCTACTCATAGCACTCTTCAAATCATCAGAGTCAGAACGGTTGAAATCCGCCTCATCTTCAGTCAGGTAATCATCAGATTGGTGGCCACCCCTGAACTGGGCAGTTGGCGGCACAGGACCCGAAGAATACTTGATGGACTGTGTCTGGACACAAGCAAAGATTCATTAGAACGTCCTCAACCTCAGGAGAGAGGCGTTGGACAGAAGGAGTAGGAGTCGGAAAGATGGAGGTATAACTGGGGGGGTGTGGCTTCCACCCTGTGACGATGGCGGAAGGAGACTCCTCTCCGGCAGCAGAGGCCGCTGGCGCGCAACCATCAAGCCAATCAGTAGGAACCCTAAACTCCGGAGGAAGGATAAGGTCGCAGCCATTGCTAATAATGACGCTGCGAATGCCGAGCGACCAAGAAAGCCCATTTAGTTCAGTAAGCTTTTCAAAGCCGGCAGCAGGCCCTCGCGGAAGTTGCATTGAATAGCAGTGGTAGAAATGAAGAACCCAGAACCTATCAGCTAGAATACACTCCGAAGAGTGGACAGAGATGTTGCAGCGGAACAGACGCGCCAATCTATACACGGAGACGAGAATAGCATTACAAGCACAGGAGACCCATCAAGGGGCACCAGTGGTGAAAGGGGCGGCAGCCAAGAACCTAACAGGGTACAGGCTAGACCGGTGACACACACAACACTCTCCTTTCAAGCGCACCCCTTCCAGCCTGAACTCTATTACAAGCCTAACAATCACACCACCACTACTGACCCTGAACCTGAACCTGAGCCTGAGCCTGAACCCGAGCCTACACATGAACTTGCACGGGCAGCCTCTATAGCTCTGGTATCTACAGACGAGGAACCCTCACCCAAACAGAAAAAAACCCGCACTTCCAGACGCCAAGCCCCCACCTCTCGCAATAAATCCCCCACAACTAAATCTCACTCACCAACACAACCTCAAACTGACAACACTCAATCACATGCAACAACCTTACCCACTCCTAGCAGACCTGTCATTCCTGATGGCCGCAGGATGCGACAGAGTAGGATTTTTGGAGCAGGCTCACCCACCAAGAAACCTACACTGCCCAGACCTATTAAACCCCTCCCCCCCACTAAACGAACCAAGACAGATCATACCACCTTACACCCTGTCTTTCAGCAACAAACTATACTTCACACTACTAACACCACCACTGTCAACTGCCGAGGCATAGGATCCTCCTGGGAAATGATCTATGATCACATTCGGACCAACAAAAATGACATTGTTATTTTAAATGAAACTAAACTCACTTCCAATAGGAAAAGTATCATGAACATGATTAAAAAAGACATGCCAGACTACCACTTTCACCACAGCAGCAAAACCATCCAACAAGCTACTAACGCTAACAACACTATTACCCACTCAGCTGGTGTCATCACCCTTATTAAGAAAACACTAACTACTCATCCCACTAATCATGAGATTCCTACCGAAATAGCTGGCCACCTCACACACCAAACTATTAACAACACCACACATATCTTGGGTGTCTATATGCCATGCAATGACCCCATCAAACGTGCTGCAATTTACAATCACATCCATTATGTTATCTCTAAAAACCCCACTCACCAATACATAGCAGGGGGCGACTGGAACGCTGCCTACTATCCCACAGACAGGAGCAGCACAACCAGTCACCCAGAAGACTACATCCACCAGCAACACTTCAGTAAGTACTTCATTAAACTCCAACCATCTCCACGTCCTCACACTTACTACACTTACACAGATAACCATCCCTATAGCAGCAGGATTGACGATTTCATCCTTATCAACTCCCCTCCAGGAACTACAGTGACAGAAGTCGTCCACCAGATGGGAGACACTTTGGACCACATGGCCTTGGAACACCACATCACTTCTGCCCTCTTCCCCCCTCCCAATCTTGACATTCCCCCTACTGACCCAACTCCCCAACTACAGCTTCCCACTTAAGCAACAAGACATGGCTAAGGCCAGAGAAGCAATCTCCCACCAATTACTTCACCAATTTCAGCACAGCCATACCAACATAGAAGCAGCATGGACTCTCGCACAAGCCCTCCTGGGAGAGGACAAAACACCCTCACACACCCAATCCATCAGGCAGGAACTCAAGACCTCCATCCCAGAAGACCTCAACAGCATGACTGAACATCTTATGATAACCTTACACCAAGCTCTCACCATTATGACTGACACATGCCCCACCAAACCTACCATTCCAGGTATCTTCCTCCCCCGGCAAATTGCTAAATCATTTAGGAAAATTAACTACCACATTAAACATATTAAATCATTGCGCACAGCCTCCAACTATCTTAACCAGCAAGGCTATGATGAACTTCGAATCAAACCTTTCACAACTCAAACTTACACCTCCTACACCAAAACTCAAATCCAACACCACCTTCAGAACCTGCTTCTATCTGACTACCGTTTATCTTTAACTGAGGACATCCACAACAGCACTGCAGAACAACGTACCATGCAGGCAGCACTCAAGGAGGAACGGGTAACCTCATCTATCAAGAAGTTTCGGCGTCGTCTCAGCACCCAGGCAAGGCAAACACACAGATACATTTTCTCCCCTGAAGACCACAAACACACTCCCACTGCCTTTGCTGGACACGAAAACCCACACACTTAGCACTAGCACCCAAGGCCTCCTGGACATCATGACCAGGCACATGGAAACACTCATGTCACCACAAACCCCCCCCATCTCAGCCAACTACACTGAGCACACCACTCCCCCCCCATGGGTCCACCAAATTGACAAATACCACCTGGAAACCCCAGCTAACTCCATCCAACACACAGCTTCTCCCTACACTTACCTTTCCTCCTCTACCACTTTTACTGACTGCATCCGCAAGCTTGCCACCAATAAAGCAACTGGACCAGATGGCATCCCCAACGAGCTCATCCTCTGCCTCCCAACTGAAATGCATCAAATCATCCACAAACTCATGCAACTTGCATGGATTCTAGGGGAAACCCGGACTGCTGGAAAATTTCTCACACAGTTATGCTCTATAAGAAATCAGACCCGTGTCTCCCACAAAATTACAGACCGATAGGACTCAACAACGCAGTGGCCAAGCTATGGACCTCCTTGGTCACAAACACTCTCACAACTTACTCTGAAACTAACCATATTCTCAGTGCCTGCCAGGAAGGCTTTTGAAAGGACAAGAGCACTTCCCGACAACTTCTCAACCTTCTCCACAATATAGAGGACGCTACCCTCTTTCATCAAGATCTTTTTGCTGCCTACTTTGACTTTAGCTCAGCCTTCAACATGATTGATCACCAGAAATTACTGAGCATCATGCACAATCTTGGTTACACGCATGACACAATAGACACAATTAAGGGCATTTACACTAACTCAACCACCCATATCCTTCTCAACAACACGCCTGGCTCTCCTATCTCCATCACCAGAGGCACCATACAGGGAGACACCCTGTCCCCTCTCCTCTTCATTATCTTTCTAGAACCCCTCCACAGATGGCTCCGCTCTGGAGGGCGGGGTTACAGAGCAGCGTCCCCACCTGCCGCAACAGCTGATGAGCATCACACTAGTAGCTTGGGCTACGCTGACGACACTGCCGTCCTCACTAGTACCGCGGAGGATCTTCGAATCCAGTGTGGTAAGGTTCAACAATTTAGTGTCTGGTCTGGCATCCCACTCAATGCCACTAAATGTGTGGTCAGTGGCATTCTCCACAAATCCCACCCCTCCCATCCTACCCACAACAACACCCTTAAACAACGCCTAAACAAAATACCTCAGGGTGACTCTTATGCAACATACCAACCTCCTGACATGGCCTACAAATACCTTGGGGTCCACATCTCTCTCACTCTTAATTGGAAAACTCAACTACACGCCACCAAAGCAACCATTCATTATAAAGGACTGAGTATTTTAACCAAAGCCAAACCCAGAGCAACTCCAGAGCAATGTGTCCGCATTATCACACAATGTATACGTGCAGCTATTAAATATCCCATGATAGTAGCCCCCTTCTCACTCACTGACATCCACGTCATTGATAGAGCAGTTCTCAAAACGGTCAAACTCTGCTGCACACTTCCCAGATCCTTTCCCACTAGAGCCCTTCAACTTTCTAAAACAGAAGCAGGTCTCGGAGTTCCCTCCCTACTTACAGAGTACACTCAAATCACGGCTTCAGCCCTTACACAAGCCATGAACGATCAGGGCCATCTTGGCATTCTCACCAGAGCCCTTCTTAATAAAACTACTGCCACTATGACTACACTCAACCCTCTCTCTCTTTCCTCTAAACAGTTAACACACATGTCTCTAGCCCGTCAACTTGATATCCTTAGCCAATCCAGCATCAAACTCACTTGGAATGACACAGAACTTCTGGCCAAACTTAACATCCACCCCCTACCATCTCCTCCTCATGCCATACCTATCAAACTCATGACCCCCTTCCACGACTTAAATATTTATACCTACCATGACCTGGTCAAACCTACGGGAACCCACCGCATCAGCACTACTGATCTCCCCCTTATTACTTCCTCCAAAATTACCAAACATCACAGACGCTCTCTTAACCTTCTCACAGCCCACCTAACTCTGGCTAAATTCGACTACCCCCTCACCCACACCGAACCCCTCCCGCTCATGCACCGCCAGCTCGCAGCCGAATACGCAGTCACACCTAACACTACTGACATTATCAAACTCCCACCCACCACTGACATTATTGCCACCCCTACCCAACGCTACTACTCCTCCACCCCTCTAACTGACGCAGACTACGGGGCGGATTCCCTTTGGGGACATCGAAGGGAACCAATGGTGGGCATGGCCTACGACAACTGCTGACAGCTACGCGCAGCGTGCGTGGGGCTGCAACAGTAAAGACGAAACCTGGGCGGCCCGCCACTACCTGTGTAAATCCTGGATTCACCATAGCACCACAACGCGATTTTTCCGCCACTACGCCATAACTAAAACTTCCCACCCTGACAGGACCCGCGAGGCTATGCTCTACCCAACGGCCAACGCTCCTGCACCGCCAACTCGCTTACTCCATCTCACCTAAGGCTCCCAATACAAAGCTCTCTATATTACTAGCTGGCGCAGCAAACGCTCCCTAGACACCGGCAACTCTACCAGTACTACTGTTGCCCACGTTCAGTGGGCTCCCACAACCATGCACAATGACCACATCCATTCCTACACTCAAGCTGGATATAGCATCCACTACAGCAAACCAGTCACTTCCACCATTTCTATCATCCACTGGAAACCGCAATCTCACCTCATCTCTCACCTCTGCGAAATGCTGGGGCAACAAGCCTACGACCAACTCGTCCACACCTTCAAGTCAGCCCCTTTCACCACCACTTCTCAAAATCTGAGGAAAGACTCCCACCTTACCAACCCTCAGCAGCAAGGCCAATGGACCACCACCCCAGGCTTCCAAGCTGACAACCACGCCCTTGTCCACAAATTTCTGCATGTGGATACACAAGACAGACACCCAGACTGGGACATCCAACCACCCCTCTCCTACATTATCCAAACAGGCATCCTCACCAACAAGGATGGCCAGGACACCCACACACACAAACATCTCTCTTATCTCTACACCCCCACTGGGAAATGTATTGGGCACACCCCCAACAACAGACTTATGAGCACTTCAAAACTACCCACCCTACCAAATGGCAACAACTAACCTAGGGAGGAACCTACCATACAGACCTAGCTGCTCTCTTCACTAGGTACAGAGCTACCCCTGCTTCTACCAACATTCTCTCTCCTGTCCTCCACCAAGCCATAGCAAAGCTAGGTATCACCCACCACCGAACTTCTACTCCTCTCAGCTATGATCAGAGCCTTCTCAGCTACTCCTCTCCTCACCTAGCTGACCAGCTCTTTGGGTCCAACGAGGACCCCTTCCACACTGTCTGGACTGGGGGCTCCCTAGTGGACATCCCTAGCTCAGTCATTCACCCTGGCACACCAAGCACTCAGGTGGGCCCTAGCCAGTGCAGATTATGCTGAGACTTCCATCAGTCAGCCCCCCACATGCACTGTCATGCTCATCCCTGACACTTGCTATGCTCCCTACAACAAACTTCTCCACCACCCCTGGGTCCACTACATTGACTCCAGGCCCCACTCTGAACTTTATGATACCTCTGACACCTGGTTGGGCAGTAAACTCCACACCCTCCCATCAACCCAAAAGTTACACCTCATCCTTATCTGCAGTCCCCAAAGTCAACTTTCCTACTTTCCCAACCTTCAAGCCTTTATCCAGCTTTGGCACGACCACCTGCACAGCCTCTCCCCCCACTGGGAGCCCACCACTATTACCCCACCTGACACCCTCACCTCCTCTGACACTCAGATCACTTACCCTAGAAAACTCAGATCACTCACCTCAAAACCTTGGCACACTCAACACCGCGAGCACCCTCAACCTCATACTCCTCCCACTACTCACCCATGCACATACCCAGCTATCCTCTCTGCAGGCCTCCAGGTCTACACAGATGGCAGCCTGATCAAAGGTAACTCGGCCTCCCCTAGTAAAATAGGGGCTGCAGTTTATGTCCCCATTGCAGGGATGAGCTACACCATCAACCCAGGTGGGCGGGGGGCCACCAGGACTAACAACAGAGCAGAACTAGTGGCAATTCACCAAGCCATTATTAACATTCCATACGATACTAACCTCACCCTCCACACTGACAGTCTTTGTTCACTTCAACTCATCAAAACAATGATCCATGATCCCACCACAGCCACGCGCTCCCTACATGCTGAGCTGCTACATTCAATCCAATCTCACCTTATTCAACGAATTGTACATGGCTCACACACCACCCTTTGCAAAGTACGCTCCCACACAGTCATTCTTGGAAATGACCGGGCTGACAGCCTAGCGCGTAAGGCTGCAGATGACCCTGCCTCCAGCAGATATACTGATAACACTGGGGAAATCCCCAGACACAATGTTTACTGGCCCACTGTCCAACCTCCTCGCACACCCATGGGAGATATCCCCCCACGCATTCTAGCACCTAACCTCACACAAGGCATCAGCTCCAACCTACCCACTAGCTGCCACCTTGGCCAACACCCGCTTAAAGGGATTTATGCAACCACCTGGGCCGATAACACTCCTCACCAACTTCCTCATGCAAGTAATAAATTTTGGTCCTCTACCCTTATCCAACATAAAACTAAATTCCACATCCTTAAAGCCCGCTGGGGTCGACTGTGGAATCGTAAACTTGCATATCGGTGGAAACTTCCTTATATTAACACACACCCGCCCACAAACCCTCTATGCCCCATATGCCGCATCTGTGAGGACGGAGCGGGCCACATTCTGGCGGGCTGCTCACACCAGACTTTCAAGGGGCTCTATATCAAGAGACATGACGCCGCAGTGCGACTCATCCACAAGGCCATCTGCACTGGCGACCTGGGCTCACGCAGAATGATTATGGACGCTGGCAAGGAAGAGGACCTCCCCAGGGGGGTCCTAGGCAAACGCCTCCCTGACTGGCTACGCCCTTCCTCTATTACAGAAGAGGCCTGGAGGAGAATGAGACCTGACCTTGCCATCCTACCTGACATAGACTCTCCTACCGTCTTAAGAGATAAAGAAATTTGGCTCCTTGAGCTTGGCTATTGCTCTAATACCAACCATGCTACCAAGTTTATCACTAAACATGCCCAGCATGCTAGACTAGTGGATGGCCTCCAATCGGCTGGATATCTTGTTCACTACGTAGTTATCACAATTGGAACAACGGGGACTATCCCAACTTCCTTTTTGACTTCTATGGCTACACTTGGACTTAACAGATTGTGTGCCCTTCGACTGGCAGACACAGTCCACTCTCACTCTATTTCTAGCTTTCAAAGTATTTTACAATGCAGACGCTTTATGGAGACCCAACATGGCTCAATACCAGGGGATTAGTAATTTCCTTGGTTCTCCTTGTTAATTTTTGCCCACTAGGGGCTTATTCAGACTCCCTGACAAGGAGACTCTTTTATGGTGACTACTGCTAGCTCCGGCTTACGCAGTGGTGTCCTTAACTTCACGTCCTGAGAGTGGCGCATTACTCGGATGTAACAATTTCAATTTCAATTACAGTTATAGCTAAACTGTTCATAGAAAAGTACATCACGACTCTCTACTACCTGGCGCAACTTAGGAACCCAAACAAAATAACCCTTACTCACCAGGGAATACCCAACCAGTCTACCAGATAACGCCCTTTCGTCTAGCTTGTTGCGCTTTTTCCCATTGACTAACGTGACGTAGCAAGGGCAACCAAACACACGCAACAACGACACATCAGGCACAACCCCAAAAAGCAGCTCGTATGGAGTCTTGTCTCCCTGATTGGGCAGCCGATTACGAAGGTAACAAGCAGCCAGGAAGGCATAGGGCCAGAAAGACTTAGCTAGTTTAGACTCCAGGTGGATGCTTCTAGCTACAGACTGCAAGACCCCATTGTACCTTTCCACAGTTGCATTCTGCTGTGCAGTGTATGCCAACGATAACTCATGCACTGCCCCAACCGATATCAGCCAATCCTCAAACCACTTAACTATAAACTCCTTAGCCCTGTCAGATCTCAGACACTTAAAGGCAAACCCATGCAGCTGATTCATCCATCTGAGGATGATAGTTTGGACTGCAAAGGGAGCTTCATCCTTGGTCCTCAAGCACAATACCTCAGCATAGCCAGAGTATTGGTCTGTGAGGCACAAAATATAAAACTCCCCACGCAGGCCCCTAATATGAACCGGTCCCATGATGTCTAATTGAAGGCGTTGGAGAGGTGCACGGATCTTAGTGGTGCTTTCTTTAGGAAAAGGGAGACGTTTGCCCTTAGCCTTTTGACAAGCATCACATGGGATCTTAGCCAGTCTTTGCACCTGACTGAGAGAGAGGGGTAAGTTCTTAACCATACCCTTCTTGACAAGTCTGCGCATGGCATCATAGCCGGGGTGACCCAGCCGCCTATGCCACAGCCATGCAGGAGTGGTAGGGATAACAACTCCACCGTCCTCATCAACATCAAGTGCAAAAGCTGGATAATTGTCAGCAACCCTCAAACAGCCACGGGTGGTGCCACAAGGCCTACATGTAAACTTGTAAACACCATCACTGGAGGCAGGGAAAGACCAGAGAACAGAAGAGCCCTAAGTGGCAGTGCAACTAAGACTATCAAAAGAAACCTGGCAGTGGTGAGAATGAGCCACAGAATTTACTGAGAGGAGGTTCACCGGACAGTGAGGAATGTAGAGAACATTGGTCAGAGTGATGGAAGTTGGTAACCAATCACTACATAACACAATGGATCCCATACCCTCTGACCGTTGAACCACCCCATCACCAAATCGAACTGCAGGACAATTTGCAGAAGCCTCATACACAGTGAACAAAGACTTATCACCTGTGATGGACATTCCAGCTCCAAAGTCCACATGCCAGACACCCTCAGATAGGCTCGGGCTACACACATTAGAGAACTTCGTTGTGCAAGAGAATAGGACAGAGCGTACCTCCTAGTTCTTGGACATGGCAAACCCGTCAATCTGAGCCTGCAAGGAGGACATCTGCTTTCGAGTCAGCGAACATGGAAGGGCCAAGGCAATCAATGGGCACGGGTTCACTGCCCGGTGCACCAGCCTTGGCCTTTCGCAGGTGCGGATGCTTCGTCCAGCAGCGTTCCTCCGAGTGGCTCGTTTTGTGAGGACAAGGTCCCCAAGCGCAATCCAGGCGTCTCTTGGCAGCCCCGGAACCCTGAGCACCAGGCCCCCGGCCACGCTGGAAAGCAGCATTGGCAGGGACATGGGGAGGGTCGCGGGACCAACCAGAATGCCTGGAGTCCGACTTGGGGAGCGACACATTCAAGAAATCTAACGACCTATACTCTGCAAGACAGGTCCAGTAATCAACAGGCAGGTTTTGGTACAGCAACGTACCAAATTTGAGCCGCAGAGAGTCGAAGCGAGTGTGAGTGATACCCTGAACAATAGTGTTCATGGCATGACGCTGAGTCTGTGGATACCCAGCACTGCGGAGGTCAGTGCACAAACCTCGGACCTTGCGAAAGAAATCATCCACACGCTCAGAGTTGCTCATGGACGCACCTCGAAGCTCGACGAGCATGAGAGGGACACGAGCGGCAAGGGCATCAGACCGCTTCCTCCGGATATCGATCAAAATATCCCGAGGAGTGGCGAAGTCCTGATACACTGTGACCATCGCATCCGTCATGTTAGCAAGCATCATGGTGAGACACATGAACTCCTGACGGTCCCGGGGCAGGGCACTAAAACCCAACAGTGCAGGATCTACACGGGACTCACCATGAGAGGCCGAAGTTCCAGCAGCAGGAGCAGGGGTGAGAGGTGCCAAAGACTTACGAACAGCTAGAAAATACTCAGCCGCAAGACCAGCGTCATACGCGCGCTGGTCATCTATGTTCCTAACATCAGGCAGGGACCGCGCAAAACTCACTACCAGCTCGAAATCAGGCTCCACAGGACAGAGAGGACGGGGAACCTTCAACCACTGGTAACCCTTCAGATCATTATTCCTACGCCCCACACCACCAAAAGTAACCCCATTAGCTGGAGGATATCTAATCCCCTCCGGAACAGGCCCTAGAAAAGACCGGCACTTGAGACCTAGCTCAGTGAATGCCATCACACGCCGAATACGACCCTTGAGATCAACATTGGCCTGAGAGGCCTTCACATCTATCCTACCGTACAAGATGCCATCCAGAGATCCAAGCTCGGATTGAGCTCGGCGGACAAGACGGAAGTCCCGCAGCTGTAGACTAGGAGGAGGTCCACCAGTCTCTGCAGAGAGCAGATGCTCCCAAGAATCGCGAGACCTCGAAGTGAAGACTGGAGGGGGTGGGATCGATGGAGGAGGCAGATCCACAGGCGGTGGAGGAGGGGGTGGGATCGATGGAGGAGGCAGATCCACAGGCGGTGGAGGAGGGGGCTCCCGCGAAGTGCCAGCAGCAGATGTGCGGACAGCCGTGGCAGCAGCTTCTCGAGCACGAGTGTGGTAGCCAGCAAGACCTCGCTCCAGAGGGTGGGTGGTGGTGAAGGACGCAGAGCTCTGCAGCAAAGACGGCTTGGCCACCTCCGGGTTGACCGGTGGAAGTGGCACAAGCAGAGGTGCATGCAGAGGCGCTGGCGTAGGTGCAGGCAGAGGCGCCGACGGGAGAGCAGACTCATAAACTGGCGAAACAGTAGAAGTCTCAAAGACTCGAGTAGCAGCAGTCGGAGTCACTCCACCGTAGTCGCTACTCATAGCACTCTTCAAATCATCAGAGTCAGAACGGTTGAAATCCGCCTCATCTTCAGTCAGGTAATCATCAGATTGGTGGCCACCCCTGAACTGGGCAGTTGGCGGCACAGGACCCGAAGAATACTTGATGGACTGTGTCTGGACACAGCAAAGATTCATTAGAACGTCCTCAACCTCAGGAGAGAGGCGTTGGACAGAAGGAGTAGGAGTCGGAAAGATGGAGGTATAACTGGGGGGGTGTGGCTTCCACCCTGTGACGATGGCGGAAGGAGACTCCTCTCCGGCAGCAGAGGCCGCTGGCGCGCAACCATCAAGCCAATCAGTAGGAACCCTAAACTCCGGAGGAAGGATAAGGTCGCAGCCATTGCTAATAATGACGCTGCGAATGCCGAGCGACCAAGAAAGCCCATTTAGTTCAGTAAGCTTTTCAAAGCCGGCAGCAGGCCCTCGCGGAAGTTGCATTGAATAGCAGTGGTAGAAATGAAGAACCCAGAACCTATCAGCTAGAATACACTCCGAAGAGTGGACAGAGATGTTGCAGCGGAACAGACGCGCCAATCTATACACGGAGACGAGAATAGCATTACAAGCACAGGAGACCCATCAAGGGGCACCAGTGGTGAAAGGGGCGGCAGCCAAGAACCTAACAGGGTACAGGCTAGACCGGTGACGCAGCCAACAGGAAGCTGTCACTGAGTCACTCAAGGATGACACAGTCAACGGGAAGCTGTCACTACGGGAAGCTGGCACAGTACTGGCAGAGCCGAAAGTTCTAAGGAAGTACAGAAGTAGTCACCAAGTCATAAAACGCGTGAGAGCACCGCAATTCATGCTGACACCCCCCTCCCTGCACATGGCACCCTAATCCACACCAGACATCCTAGCAGCGGGCAGCAGCCTTGTGCTCTGATCCTCCCACTCTGTGGGCTTTTGGAGGTCGTACGTTTTAGTACGTTTTTGCCGTACCTTAGCAACCATTCAGTGCTTGTATAAATGCAATTACAAAGGTGTTCCCCACTGGCAGTCCAGACCAATTGTTCAATAAAACAAAATCCAATTATATATTAATATGTGTGTGTGTGTGTGTGTGGTGGTGGTGGTGGTGGTGGGGGGGGGGGCTAGTAGGGTTGGTGGGGGGCAGTCCAATATTCCAAGTGTTACATTTTATAAGACCTTAAATCACAGGATTCACAGGATAGCCCTAGATCACAGTTTAGCCCTAAATCCCAACACTTTGATAACATCACAATTTGAAGTTGGTTACATGGATCCAGCTAGCAATTTGGCTGCTCGCCGTCTTAGCTCCGGCTTAACAGCCAGTTAGGAGAGCTGCCTAGTAACTGCTGCTCGTAGTTGAATCATATACCGTAATATACAATTTATGAAATACCGTATGCGCCTGATATGTTGGCAGAAAATAGGTTTGGCTGTAAATCCCCGAAAAAATATCGAAATATGTTTTCGCCACTTCTGTTGACGGATTTTCGAATCTGGGGCGCTCCATAAATTGGCTCAAGTTACATATTTTGATATTTGGCGGAATCCTTTTAAATCCTTTTATTTTCTATTCAAACCAGATTCAAATGTGACTCAATAGGAGACACTGAGCAGCCCAGAGTTGGCTGCAAAACATGTAACAATCCAATGCAGAGTGTGGTGTGGTAGTGTTTACACCACCCAGGTTTATTCCGGCCGCAAACACTGAGCCTTAAGGCCGATAGAACACGCAATTCAAGTGTGACTCAAAAGTAAGCACTGAACAGCCCAGAGTTGGCTGAAAACAAATGTAACAATCCAATCCAATCTAGAGTGTGGTGTGGTAGCGTTTATACCAACCACGTTTATTCTGCATGCAAAACGCAAGGCAGCTTCTAGCCAGCTGCTAGCCAATATTTGGAGCTGCCTAGAATCTGCTAGATGCAGCAAAAAAAAGTAAAAAGTAGTCTGCAAACGGTGAGCCCAAGGCCGGTAGACCGAGCAATTAAACCTAGGCATCAATAAACTCATGGGCTTGGGTGTATATCTACCGGTATATATACATGCAGACAGTGCAAGACCATGTCCATCTTGAACTTTCTCATCATACTGCATTCCAGTCTGGTCCATGTTTAAATGGCTACCCTTTGACTATAATTTTAAGCTTTGAAGGGGTGTACTGCACTGTATTGCAGTGCCCCCCCTTGCAACAATGTTGCCAGAGGGCCCTAGTTCTGGGCGCTCCCTGTTTTGGCCCGAGCGCCAGACCCAACCTGAATTGGCGGAGCCCATCTGCCAAAATTTCCGCCAACATATCAGGCGCATCCGGTAGATAATCATATCATAAATTTAACTTGGGTACATGGCAAAGACGAATGCAGCGCAGAAATGATATCACCACTCTAGTGCCCTGTGGTCTAGCTAGCAACTGTATCCAGTACACATACCGCATACATGTGCTAGCTGGAAAACGGGTCAGACACAAGCAGACACCGTATGCACCGTACACGCACAATATTTTCAGGAAATGCATACGCGTACGGACCTTAGGACCTTAAGTGCATACAGCCTGTATGACACAACCCTGTCAGGCGGCAGCTTTGAGCTCTGATACTCCCTCCCTCCCTCCCAACAGCACCCTGCTCAACATCTGACATTCTAATATCGGGTAGTAGCCTTGCCCCCTACTCCTCCCTCTCTCCCTCCCTCTCCCTCCCCATGGCACCCTGCCCCAAATTAAACATTCCATCGTCGGGCAGTAGACTTGCCCCCTACTCCTTCCTCTCTCCATCCCTCCCTCCCTCCCTCACCATGGCATCCTACCCGACATTAGGCATTCCATTGTCAGGTAGTAGCCTTGCCCCCTCCTCCTCCCTCGCTCCCTCCCTCCCTCCTTCACCATGGCGCCCTGCTCCACATGAGACATTCCATCGTCGGGTAGTAGACCTGCCCCCTGCTCCTTCCTCTGTCCATCCCTCCCTCCCTCCCCATGGCACCCTGCCCCACATTAGACATTCTATTGTCAGGTAGTGGCCTTGCCCCTTCCTCCTCCCTGTCTGCGTTCCTTCCTTCCCTCCCCATGGCACCCTGCCCCACATTAAACATTCCATCGTCGGGTAGTAGACTTGCCCCCTCCTCCTCCCTATCTAAATCCCTCCCTCCCTCACCATGGCACCCTACTCCACATTAGACATTCCACCGTCGGGTTGTAGCCTTGCCCCCTGCTCCTCCCTCTCTCCGCCCATCCCTCCTTCCTTCACCATGGCACCCTGCTCCACATGAGACATCCTAGCATCAGGTGGCAGCCTTGTGCTCTGATACTTCCTCTCTCCCTCCCCCCCTGCCTCTCATGGCACCCTGCTCCACATCAGACATTATATCACCTGGCGGCAGCCTTCTGCCCTGATACCCCTCTCTCCGTCCATCCCTACCTCCCATTGGCAACTTGTCCCACATCATACATTCTATCATCGGGTGGCAGCCTTGTGCTCTGATACCCCCTCTCTCCCTCCCTCCCCTCCCCCCCTCCCTGCCCATGGCACCCTGCTCCACATGAGACATTCTATCGTCGGGTTGTAGATTTGCCACCTCCTCCTCTCTCTCTCCGTCCATCCCTCCTTCCTTCACCATGTCACCCTGCTCCACATGAGACATCCTAGCATCGGGTGGCAGCCTTCTGCTCTGATACCCCCTGTCTCCCTCCCTCCCTCCCTCCTACACCAGGTCACCCTGCTCCACATGAGACATCCTAGCATCGGGTGGCAGCCTTCTGCTCTGATACCCCCTGTCTCCCTCCCTCCCTCCCTCCTACACCAGGTCACCCTGCTCCACATGAGACATCCTAGCATCGGGTGGCAGCCTTCTGCTCTGATACCCCCTGTCTCCCTCCCTCCCTCCCTCCTACACCAGGTCACCCTGCTCCACATGAGACATCCTAGCATCGGGTGGCAGCCTTCTGCTCTGATACCCCCTGTCTCCCTCCCTCCCTCCCTCCTACACCATGTCACCCTGCTCCACATGAGACATCCTAGCATCGGGTGGCAGCCTTCTGCTCTTATACCCCCTGTCTCCCTCCCTCCCTCCCTCCTACACCATGTCACCCTGCTCCACATGAGACATCCTAGTATCGGGTGGCAGCATTCTGCTCTGATACTCCCTCTCTCCCTCCCCCCCCTACCATACCCCCTACCTCCCCTTGGATCCCTGCTCCACATTAGGCATCCCATCCTTGGGTAGTAGCCTTGCCCCCTCCTCCTCCCTCTCACCCTTCCTCTCTCCCTCTTCTCCCTCGTTGCTTGCACTATTGCCCGTGTTACTCACTACCTTGCTAGGTGACTTGGCCATGGTAGCCACAGGGGGGGGGTTCTTTATCGTAACCAGAACAGCTCCTGCAGCGATCATAACTGAGCCCACAGGGCCAAACCAGTGCAGCAGCTCATGTAGGAAAAGCATTCCTAGAATGTATGAGAAGATGACCTGCGTGAAATTCAGTGCAGCTACTTTGGTAGCCAGCATCAACTGACACGCCCGACTTAGTAGAATCTGGCCAGCAAAGCTGATCGTTCCGATGCCAAACAGAAGGGCAGCTTGGATCCAACTCGGCATGATGGCATAATTAGGAATGCCCACGCACAGGGGGATGAAGCTAGTGGCAAGGGCTGTCACATGGAAGTAGATGCTCATCACCAAGGCGGGCTCTCTTGTGCCGATGAAGCGGATGGTGAGGTAGGCGCCCGAGGCACAGAATGCTGAGACCACACCAAAAGCAGTGCCCACAACTCGGTCAACTCCCCATAGCTGATGGGTTCCAAAGAGGAAGGGCGGGTGCATCAAGACGATGAGTCCCAGGACAGAGAGGGGTACGCCTAGCAAGCCGTGCCATCCCATTCTCTCCTTCATGATCAAGGCGGCAGCTATGGCTGTGACGATTGGGTTCAAGAAAAACAGAGTCACCCCGTCCGCTAAAGGGAGTTTTCCGAGGCATATGTAGAAGGTGGTCATGCCTGCCGCGCCAAACAGACCGCGTAATAGGAGTAGTCCACGGTGTTGGCTCTGGCCAAACACAGGGCTGATATTAGCGACCACAACTGAGTAGGAGCAGATGAGCAGGCTGACGAGACTGCGGCACAAAACAATTTGAAAGACAGGTACTTGGCCTTCTAGTAGCTTTACAAAGAGGGAGTTGACACTGAACAGGAGGGAGGTGAGGAGGACACACACCTCTCCGCCATCCCATATAACATTTATCAGGGCACTGGCATGTCTGACAACAGCTGCCTTCAACGAACTTTCTTCGCCTCGTGCCATGCTGGAAGGGGGTGCACCGGGAGCGTCTGACGAATCTGGCAAGGCCCCTCTTAGGGGCACTGGCTCCTTTAAGTCTGCTCCTTTCAGTGGCACTGACTCTTCTAATGCTCCCCCTCTCATTAGCCTAGCCTCCTCCAATTCTCTGCCTCTCAATTGATTGGAATCCTCAAATTCCCCCCCTCGCAATGGTGTGGAATCCTCCAAGTCCTCCACTCTCAGTAGCCTAGCCTCCTCCAATGCTCCGCCTCTCAATGACTTGGAATCCTCAAATTCTCCCCCTCGCAATGGTGTCGACTCCTCCAAGTCCCCCTTTCTCAGCATTTCCCCCTCTCTCAATGGCTCAGACTCCTGTAAGTCCCCCCCTTGTTGGGACGAGGAAGCTGCAGGTTTGTGGGCTCTGTCTCTCTCCACCATGTGTCTGTCTCGTTCTGTAAAATGGTGATGTGAATGTTACAGATCACTTCAACTTCAACTTCAACTCTATGGCATCAAACCCTGCAGCCCAAACAATGAGTTGGAGGGTGGTCTACTATTTTTGAGGAGCTGAAGGGGCTGCTACTAATGCTAGTGGGAGGTCCTGCTACCAGTACTGGTGTGCTCAAGTGAATTGCCATGTGTGTATTCTGGAATAGGGATGATGATGGTGGTGGCGAGGCGGATTCGGAGGGAGAAAAGGGTGTGAGATCAATGGGCATGGGTCTAAGTCCAGTGAGTGGTAGTAAGCGAGTTGTCGGGCTGACAAAAGGATGGCGAGATTGCGAACGAGAGACCGTCAGCACGCGATTTGAAGGCAACCGACTGATAACCGACTACGCCACTTCGGGCAGCTTCGGACAAAGGCACCGCCCCCTCACTTCGGCCTGGGCACTGCTGCTATGCTACGCCTTAAACGTCCTAGTTGATGACGTCAGCAACGCAGCAGCCCGACCACCTTCTCAGCTCTCTTAATTTGCGCAACTGAAAATTCGCTGTGCCAATTCAACGGAATTCGCCGAAGTCCTGCGCTGCTGCGCTGCGGACCCCCCCTGGTCCCTGGAGGGCGAGGGGACGGGGGGCCCGCGGCCCGCCATCCGCGGATGGGCCTTAGGACCAGTCCAGAGACTCTGGACCAGTCTGCTTAGGACATGTCCCCGGGGGTGGGGTCGGGTGGGGTGGTGGGGTAGCTTCGGGGTCCCGAGGCCCGGCCCAAAGTTGTTTTTTCACATCTCCGTGAAAAGCTAAAGCAAACGCAAAGCATTTTCCGGTGTTAACAAACAAACTTACAAACTAACAAACTAAATAACTAACAAACTAACAAACAAAAACTCTGAAAACACGTACGTACTGTATCAAAACGTAGATTTTGAAGACCCCTTAAACAGCCCTACCTAACACAACACTGCACTGCACTAACAGCAAAAATAAAGAATACATACAGAAATGGACAACAGGTAGGACCTGTACCCCCATAGCCACAACTACGCATCCGCACCCCATTTTGTACCCATGAAAAAGTGGCGTTCAAACACTTCTGTCAGTAGCTATACCCCAGTCCTGCCATTAAGTTGGATTGAAACCCGCCTGGAGGAACCCACTTAGAGAAGTAGTGGGGAAGTAGGGATCTGTTTTGGGCAGAGCATCCCCTTCAGGGGCGGGGGAGCCCCAAGTGAAGGGTTACCCATTTGTCCGTCCGACCGACCGACCGACCGACCGAAAAACTGAAGCCTGACACGTCAGCCAACTGTCTCTTAACTAACAGGCTTAGGTCAGCTCCAGTCCGTCGCCACGTGTCGTTTCCGTTGCCAACACACACCGCCAATTTTCCACGTCGCTTGCGACGCTGCATATGACTTGTCGGTTTGTCAGGAACTACTAGGCTACGGGAGCTCTGAGGACATCTGATCATCTGATAAAGTCTCCAGAGCTTCCTTGTTCGTGCAGAGTGCAGAGGGCCATTGTACATCCCTCCCCGCCCCCCTTCCCATGGGCCACGGGCCGCGGGCCATGCAAACAGTTGCAGTTGCGGTTCGAGCGTGCGCGCTGGCGTGCGGACTGAAAAGGTGCCCCCAACAGCGTCCAGGCCCGTCCAATCCCAATTATTCCACCACATCGCCTTTGCCCCGCCCATCCTGCGCTCTGTCTGCTCACGCACTCGTCAACGTCCCTCCCCAACTCCTAAATCCAATC
Source organism: Microglena sp. YARC (assembly GCA_022414725.1). Taxonomy (NCBI): domain Eukaryota; kingdom Viridiplantae; phylum Chlorophyta; class Chlorophyceae; order Chlamydomonadales; family Chlamydomonadaceae; genus Microglena; species Microglena sp. YARC. The sequence continues at coordinate 30,510 of JAJSRW010001042.1, forward strand.
CTTTCCTGTCAAACCCGGACGTTAACGGTTTTTGGCGCACGGGTCACGAGAAGTGGCATCTGCTTCCCCCCCCCCCCCCCCCCCGGTTGGTTGCTGGCAGCCATGCATGCAACCACGCTTGTGGATTTATCATAGTACAAGGGGAGCAAAATATCCACCAGAGCAAAATCGTCCAGGGTTACTACTACGCAGCCACCCTGCACAGCCCGAACCTCCAACAGACGTCTAACTACAGCCAGCGCCTGGAGGCGAAACGCAGAGCGATTCTTCTGCCCCAGCTCACGCAATGAACGAGCTAGATGAAATGGGGCGATACGCTGCTGCGGCGCTCATGACGCTCTCCCTCAGTAGCACCCAGCCTGCGGTGGTCCAGCGCCTGTCGGGGTGGGTGCCGGACTAAAAAAAACACATCCCCCGCATCCCCCCCCCCCCCACCCCTCCCCCCCACCCCACCCCCACCCCCCACCCCCACCCCCCACCCACCCACACCCACTCACCACACCCACTCACCACCCCCTCCCGCCCACACCCACCCCACCCCACCCACACCCACCCACCCACCCACCCACATGCACACACCCACACCCACTCACCACCCACTCCCGCCCACACCCACCCCCCCCCCACACACACCCACACACACCCACACCCACACCCACCCATAGGCATACATATGCACATTTACACTCTACCATGCATGCATGAACACACATGCATGTGCGCACGCATGCATGCAAGCATAGGCATACATATGCACATTTACACCCTACCATGCATGCATGAAAACACATGCATGTGCGCACGCATGCATGCAAGCATAGGCATACATATGCACATTTACACCCTACCATGCATGCATGAACACACATGCATGTGCGCACGCATGCATGCAAGCATAGGCATACATATGCACATTTACACCCTACCATGCATGCATGAACACACATGCATGTGCGCACGCATGCATGCAAGCATAGGCATACAGATGCACATATACACCTTGACAAGCTTGCATGGGCACAAATGCATATGCGCTCACATGTATGCAAGCATAGACACATACATATGCACATGTACATGGATGTACAAACAAACACACACACACATATATATATATATATATATACATATATATATATATAGGGCTGTCAATATCATTCTGGCTCCAAAATTGTCGTACATCATATCATACCATGTATTGCTTTATTGTATTGCATTATTGATACAGCATGATGTATTGTACAATAGGAGTATCCACGTATGTATACATGTATATATTGTACTTGACAACCATACATATATGCATGCGTACATTCGTACATGACCACCATCATGGCACATCCTAACATTCCTTATCTTCAACACTTAGATGTTTTGGTGTCCATTCCTAGTAGGGGGTGGGGGGCATGTTCATCACACACATGCCCAGACAATCACACACACCACACACAAACACACACACAGGGCTGCTGCCAGCTATGGTAATACACCTCACCTTAAAGTGCATAGTGTTTGCCCCCTACCCACCACCCACCACCCAGGGCTGTTGCCAGCTTTGGCAATATGCCTCACCTTCACATGCATACTGTTTGCCCCCCCCCCCCCCCCCCCCCCCCCCCCCCCCCCCCCCCCCCCCCCCCACTCCCCACCTCACTCCATCCCACCCCACCCCTTCCCCACCCCCCCCCCCAGGCCAGTTGCCAGTTGTGGCATACCCCCTTCCCTACCCTCCATCCCACCCCACCCCTTCCCCACCCCCCCACCCAGGCCAGTTGCGGCATACCCCCTTCCCCACCCTCCATCCCACCCCACCCCTTTCCCACCCCCCCACTCAGGCCAGTTGCCAGTTGTGGCATACCCCCTTCCCCACCCTCCATCCCACCCACCCCTTCCCCACCCCCCCCACCCCAATCCAGTTGCCAGTTGTGGCATACCCCCTTCCCCACCCTCCATCCCACCCCACCCCTTCCCCACCCCCCCACCCAGGCCAGTTGCCAGTTGTGGCATACCCCCTTCCCCACCCTCCATCCCACCCCACCCTTCCCCACCCCCCCACCCAGGCCAGTTGCCAGTTGTGGCATACCCCCTTCCCCACCCTCCATCCCACCCCACCCCTTCCCCACCCCCCCACCCAGGCCAGTTGCCAGTTGTGGCATACCCCCTTCCCCACCCTCCATCCCACCCCACCCCTTCCCCACCCCCCACCCAGGCCAGTTGCCAGTTGTGGCATATCCCCTTCCCCACCCTCCATCCCACCCCACCCCTTCCCCACCCCCCCACCCAGGCCAGTTGCCAGTTGTGGCATACCCCTTCCCCACCCTCCATCCCACCCCACCCAGGCCAGTTGCCAGTTGTGGCATACCCCCTTCCCCACCCTCCATCCCACCCCACCCCTTCCCCACCCCCCCACCCAGGCCAGTTGCCAGTTGTGGCATACCCCCTTCCCCACCCTCCATCCCACCCCACCCCTTCCCCACCCCCCCACCCAGGCCAGTTGCCAGTTGTGGCATACCCCCTTCCCCACCCTCCATCCCACCCACCCCACCCCACCCCCCCCACCCAGGCCAGTTGCCAGTTGTGGCATACCCCCTTCCCCACCCTCCATCCCACCCCACCCCTTCCCCACCCCCCCACCCAGGCCAGTTGCCAGTTGTGGCATACCCCCTTCCCCACCCTCCATCCCACCCCACCCCTTCCCCACCCCCCCACCCAGGCCAGTTGCCAGTTGTGGCATACCCCTTCCCCACCCTCCATCCCACCCCACCCCTTCCCCACCCCCCCACCCAGGCCAGTTGTCAGTTGTGGAATACCCCCTTCCCCACCCTCGACCCCACCCCTTCCCCACCCTTCACCCCACCCCACCCCACCCCACCCCCCACCCACAAACCCACCCTCTACCACCCCCACCCCACCCCCACCCCACACACCCCACCCAGGTCTGCTGCCAGCTGTGGTGACATGCCGGCTGAGAAGAGAATCGCAGTGGACTGCTCCCCAAACTCACTGGGTCACCTGCTGCGCCATATTTACCGCAACATGAGCATTCCTGATGATTCAGTGCCTGGCTTGTTGGCTGCAGCAGATACCATCAAATTTATGCAGGTGAACCACTGTTTGCTTGTTTGTGTGTGATATGTCGCCATTCTGTGTTCCCGATGATTCATTGCCTGACTTGTTGGCCGCAGCAGATACCATCAGATGCATGCAGGTGAACCACTGTTTCTTTGTTTTTGTGTGTGGTGCGTCGCCATGCTGTATTCCCGATGATTCAGTGCCTGTCTTGTTGGCTGCAGCAGATAACGTCAGATGCATGCAGGTGAACCACTGTTTGTTTTTGTGTGTGGTGCGTCGCCATGAGTATTCCGATGATTCATTGCCTGTCTTGTTGGCTGCAGCAGATAACGTCAGATGCATGCAGGTGAACCACTGTTTCTTTGTTTTTGTGTGTTGCTGGCATTGCCTGTCTTGTTGGCTGCAGCAGATGTCAGATGCATGCAGGTGAACCACTGTTTGTTTTTGTGTGTGATATGTCGCCATGAGTATTCTGATGATTCATTGCCTGTCTTGTTGGCTGCAGCAGATAACGTCAGATGCATGCAGGTGAACCACTGTTTGTTTTTGTGTGTGATATGTCGCCATGAGTATTCTGATGATTCATTGCCTGTCTTGTTGGCTGCAGCAGATAACGTCAGATGCATGCAGGTGAACCACTGTTTGTTTTTGTGTGTGATATGTCGCCATGAGTATTCTGATGATTCATTGCCTGTCTTGTTGGCTGCAGCAGATAACGTCAGATGCATGCAGGTGAACCACTGTTTGTTTTTGTGTGTGATATGTCGCCATGAGTATTCTGATGATTCATTGCCTGTCTTGTTGGCTGCAGCAGATAACGTTTTCAGATGCATGCAGGTGAACCAGATGCTGTGAACCACTGTTTGTTTTTGTGTGTGATATGTCGCCATGAGTATTCTGATGATTCATTGCCTGTCTTGTTGGCTGCAGCAGATAACGTCAGATGCATGCAGGTGAACCCCTGTTTGTTTTTGTGTGTGATATGTCGCCATGAGTATTCTGATGATTCATTGCCTGTCTTGTTGGCTGCAGCAGATAACGTCAGATGCATGCAGGTGAACCACTGTTTGTTTTTGTGTGTGATATGTCGCCATGAGTATTCTGATGATTCATTGCCCTGTCTTGTTGGCTGCAGCAGATAACGTCAGATGCATGCAGGTGAACCACTGTTTGTTTTTGTGTGTGATATGTCGCCAATGAGTATTCTGATGATTCATTGCCTGTCTTGTTGGCTGCAGCAGATAACGTCAGATGCATGCAGGTGAACCACTGTTTGTTTTTGTGTGTGATATGTCGCCATGAGTATTCTGATGATTCATTGCCTGTCTTGTTGGCTGCAGCAGATAACGTCAGATGCATGCAGGTGAACCACTGTTTGTTTTTGTGTGTGATATGTCGCCATGAGTATTCTGATGATTCATTGCCTGTCTTGTTGGCTGCAGCAGATAACGTCAGATGCATGCAGGTGAACCACTGTTTGTTTTTGTGTGTGATATGTCGCCATGAGTATTCTGATGATTCATTGCCTGTCTTGTTGGCTGCAGCAGATAACGTCAGATGCATGCAGGTGAACCACTGTTTGTTTTTGTGTGTGATATGTCGCCATGAGTATTCTGATGATTCATTGCCTGTCTTGTTGGCTGCAGCAGATAACGTCAGATGCATGCAGGTGAACCACTGTTTGTTTTTGTGTGTGATATGTCGCCATGAGTATTCTGATGATTCATTGCCTGTCTTGTTGGCTGCAGCAGATAACGTCAGATGCATGCAGGTGAACCACTGTTTGTTTTTGTGTGTGATATGTCGCCATGAGTATTCTGATGATTCATTGCCTGTCTTGTTGGCTGCAGCAGATAACGTCAGATGCATGCAGGTGAACCACTGTTTGTTTTTGTGTGTGATATGTCGCCATGAGTATTCTGATGATTCATTGCCTGTCTTGTTGGCTGCAGCAAGATAACGTCAGATGCATGCAGGTGAACCACTGTTTGTTTTTGTGTGTGATATGTCGCCATGAGTATTCTGATGATTCATTGCCTGTCTTGTTGGCTGCAGCAGATAACGTCAGATGCATGCAGGTGAACCACTGTTTGTTTTTGTGTGTGATATGTTGCCATGAGTATTCTGATGATTCATTGCCTGTCTTGTTGGCTGCAGCAGATAACGTCAGATGCATGCAGGTGAACCACTGTTTGTTTTTGTGTGTGATATGTTGCTGATGATTCATGAGTATTCTGATGATTCATTGCCCTGTCTTGTTGGCTGCAGCAGATAACGTCAGATGCATGCAGGTGAACCACTGTTTGTTTTTGTGTGTGATATGTTGCCATGAGTATTCTGATGATTCATTGCCTGTCTTGTTGGCTGCAGCAGATAACGTCAGATGCATGCAGGTGAACCACTGTTTGTTTTTGTGTGTGATATGTTGCCATGAGTATTCTGATGATTCATTGCCTGTCTTGTTGGCTGCAGCAGATAACGTCAGATGCATGCAGGTGAACCACTGTTTGTTTTTGTGTGTGATATGTTGCCATGAGTATTCTGATGATTCATTGCTGTCTTGTTGGCTGCAGCAGATATACGTCAGATGCATGCAGGTGAACCACTGTTTGTTTTTGTGTGTGATATGTTGCCATGAGTATTCTGATGATTCATTGCCTGTCTTGTTGGCTGCAGCAGATAACGTTCAGATGCATGCAGGTGAACGCACTGTTTGTTTTTGTGTGTGATATGTTGCCATGTAGTATTCTGATGATTCATTGCCTGTCTTGTTGGCTGCAGCAGATAACGTCAGATGCATGCAGGTGAACCACTGTTTTTTTGTGTGTGATATGTTGCCATGAGTATTCTGATGATTCATTGCCTGTCTTGTTGGCTGCAGCAGATCAACGTCAGATGCATTGCAGGTGAACCCACTGTTTTTGTTTTGGTGTGTGATTATGTCGCCATGAGTATTCTGAGTGATTCATTGGCCTGTCTTGTTGGCTGCAGCAGATAACGTCCAGATGCATGCAGGTGAACCACTGTTTGTTTTTGTGTGTGATATATTCTGATTTATGTGCCATGAGTATTCTGATGGATTCATTGCCTGTCTTGTTGGCTGCAGCCAGATAACGTCAGATGCATGCAGGTGTGAAAACCACTGTTTGTTTTTGTGTGTGATATGTCGCCATGAGTATTCTGATGATTCAAATTGCCTGTCTTGTTGGGCTGCAGCAGATGCAACGTCAGTTTTGTGTTGTATGCATGCAGGTGAACACTGTCATTGCCTGTTTTGTTGGCTGTGATTGTCGGACATGAAGAGGGAAGGGAAGAGAAAAGGAAGGGAGAGAAGAGAGAAGAAGAAAAGAGAAGGAGGAAAGGAAAGGAATTTAAGAAAAGAGAATGAATTATATGATAAGCGGGAGAAGATGCGAGGGATTGCTTTGCAGGTTGTTTTTCTGTGTGTGATATGTTTGCCATTATGTATTCTGATGATTCATTGCCTGTCTTTTGGCTGCAGCAGATAACGTCAGATGCATGCAGGTGAACCACTGTTTGTTTTTGTGTGTGATATTTGCCATGAGTATTCTGATGATTCATTGCCTGTCTTGTTGGCTGCAGCAGATAACGTCAGATGCATGAGGTGAACCACTGTTTGTTTTTTGTGTGTTGATATGTTGCCCCATGAGTATTCTGATGATTTATTGCCTGTCTTGTTGGCTGCCAGCAGATAACGTCAGATGCATGCAGGTGAACCTACTGTTTGTTTTTTGTGTGTGATATGTGCCATGAACGAGTATTCCTGATGATTCATTGCCTGTCTTGTTGGCTGCAGCAGATAACGTCCAGATGCATGCAGGTGAACCACTGTTTGTTTTTGTGTGTGATATGTTCGCATGAGTATTCTGATGATCTTGCCTGTCTTGTTGGCTGCAGCAGATAACGTTGCATGCAATGCCTGGTGTCTTCGTGGGTGCGATGCCAATGGAGTACGTTCAGCAAGAAGATGTCAGATGCATGCAGGTGAACCACTGTTTTGGTTTTGGTTGTGATATGTCGCCATGAGTAATTCTGATGATTCATTGGCCTGTCTTGTTGGCTGCAGCAGATAACGTCAGATGCATGCAGGTGACCACTGTTTGTTTTTTGTGTGTGATATGTTGCCAATGAGTATTCTGATGATTCATTGCCTGTCTTGTTGGCTGCAGCAGATAACGTCAGATGCATGCACTGCTAGTATTCTGGTTTGCCTGTTTGTTGTGTGTCAGGACGCACTTGTCGCCATGAGTATTTCTGATGATTCATTTGCCTGTCTTGTTTTGCTTGGCTTGCAGCAGTATCGTCATGCATGCAGGTCGAACCACTGTTTGTTTTTGATGGTGATAGTGTTTGCTCCATTGATGTACTATCTGTATGAATTCATTGCTTGTCTTGTTGCTGCAGCCAGATACGAGATGCATTGTCGGTGGAAGCACTGTTTGTTTTCTGTGGTGTGGATATGTTGCCATGAGTATTCTGATGATTTCATTGCCTGTCTTGTTTGGCTGGCAGCAGATAACCGTCAGATGGCATGCAGTGAACCACTGTTTGTTTTGTTGGTGATTGTTGCCATGAGTATCTGATGATTCATTTGCCTGTCTTGTTGGCTTGCAGCAGATAAGTCAGATGCTGCAGGTGAACCACTGTTTGTTTTGTGTGTGATATGTTTGCATGAGTATTCTGATGACTTCATTTGCCTGTCTTGTTGGCGCAGCAGATAACGTCAGATGCATGCAGGTGAACCACTGTTCTGTTTTTATGTGTGTGATATGTTGCCAGCTGAGTATTCCTGATGATTCATTGCCTGTCTTGGTTGGCTTGCAGCAGATTAACGTCAGATGCATGCAGGTGAAACCACTGTTTGTTTTTTGTGTGTGATAGTGCATGAGTATTTGATGATTCATTGCCTGTCTTGTTGCTGCAGCAGATAACGTCAGAATGGCTGCAGGTGAACCACTGTTTGGTTTTTGTGTGTGATATGTTGCCATGAGTATTCTGATGATTCATTGCCTGTCTTGTTGGCTGCAGCAGATTACGTCAGAATGCATGCAGGTGAACCACTGTTTGTTTTTTGTGTGTGTGATATGTCGCGATGAGTATATTCTGATGATTAATTGACCTGTTGTTGGCTCAAGCAGAATTAAGTCTGATGCATGCCGGTGAACCACTGTTTGTTTTTTTTGTGTTGTGATATGTGCCATGAGTATTCTGGATGATTTCATTGCTGTCTTGTTGGCTGAAGCAGATAACGTCAGATGCATGCCAGGTGAAGCCCTGTTTGTTTTTTGTGTGTGATATTTTGCCATGAGTAATTCTGATGATTCATTGCCTGTCTTGTTGGCTGAGCAGATAAGTCCAGAATGCATCGGTGAACCACTGTTTGTTTTTGTGTGTGATTGTTGCCATGCGAGTATTCTGGATGATCATTGCCTTGTCTTGTTTGGCTGCAGCAGATAACGTCAGATGCATGCAGGTGAAGCCATGTTTGTTTTTTGTTGTGTGGATATTTGCCATGAGTATTCTGATGATTCATTGCCTGTTCTGTTGGCTGCACGTCAGATAACGTCAGATGCGATGCAGGTGAACACTGTTTGTTTTTGTGTGTGATATGTTGCATGAGTATTCTGATGATAATTGCCTGTCTTGTTGGCTTGCAGCAGATAACGTCAGATGCTGCAGGTGAACCACTGTTTTGTTTTTTGTGTGTGGATATGTTGGCCGATGAGTATTCTGAAATGATTCATTGCCTGTCTTGTTGGGCTGCAGCAGATTAAGTCAGATGCATGCAGGTGAACCACTGTTTGTTTTTGTGTGTATATGTTTGCCATGAGTAATCTGATCGATTCATTGCGCTGTCTTGTTGGCTGCAGCAGATAACGTCAGTATGCATGGCAGGTGAACACACTGTTTGTTTTTGTGTGTGATATGTTGCCATGAGTATCTGATGATTCATTGCCTGTTCTTTGTTGGCTGCAGCAGATAACGTCCAGATGCATGCAGGTGAACCAGTGTTTTTGTTTTTGTGTGCGTGAATATGTTGCCATGAGTATTCCTGATGATTCATTGCCTGTCTTGTTTGGGGGCTGCAAGCAGATAACGTCAGATGCATGCAGGTGGAAACTGTTCTGTTTTTTGTGTGTGATTGTTTGCCATGAGTTTCTGATGATTCATTGCCTGTCTTGTTGGCTGCATGCAGATAACGTCAGATGCATTGCGGTGAACCACTGTTATTTTTTGTGTGTTGTATGTTGCCATGTATTCTGATGATTGCATTTGCTGTCTTGTTGGCTGCAGCAGATAACGTCAGATGGCATGCAGGTGAACCACTGTTTGTTTTTGTGTGTGATATGTTGCATGAGTATTCTGATGATTCATTGCCTGTCTGTGGCTGCAGCAGATAACGTCAGATGCATGCAAGGTGAACACTGTTTGTTTTTGTGTGTGATATGTTGCATGAAGTATTCTTGATGATTGTTGCCTGTCTTGTTGGCTGCAGCAGAATAAAGTCAGAGTGCATGCAAGGGTTGAACCACTGTTTGTTTTTGTGTGTATATGGTTGCCATGAGTATTCTGATGATTCATATGCTGTCTTGGTTGGCTGCAGCAGATAAGCGTTCAGATGCAATGCCAGGTGAACCACTGTTTGTTTTTGTGGTGTGATATGTTGCCATGAGTATTCTGATTGGATTCATTGCCTGTCATTTGTTTGGCTGCAGCAGATAACGTCATGATGCATGCAGTGAACCACTGTTTTGTTTTTTGTGTGTGATATGTTGCCATGAGTATTCTGATGATTCATTGCCCTTGTCTTGTTGGCTGCAAAGCAGATAACGTCAGATTGCATGCAGGTGAACCACTGTTTTTTTTGTGTGTGATATGTTGCCATGCAGTATTACTGATGATTCTTGCCTGTCTTGTTGGCTTCAGCAGATAACGTCAGTGCATGCAGGTGAACCACTGTTTGTTTTTGTGTGTGCTATGTCGCCATGAGTATTCTGATGATTCATTGCCTTAGCATTGTTGGCTGCACAGAAACGTGCAGATGCTGCAGGTGAACCACTGTTTGTTTTTGTGTGTGAATATGTCGCATGAGGTATTCTGATGATTCCATTGCCTAAGCTTGTTGGTGCCAGCAGAATACGTCAAGATGCATGCAGGGTGAACCACTGTTATGTTTTTGTGTGTGATATGTCGCTGAGTATTCTGATGATTCATTCCTAGCTTGTTTGGGCGGCATCAAACACTGCATCGAAGAATTTTTGTTTTTGCGCCACATTTAACTGCAACATGATTATTTCCAATGATTCTCTGGCTTGTTGGCCGGCAGGCACGAATAGTCAGAATTGTAAAAGGCAGGTGGAGGGCATATTAGTTTTTGTGCACCAACATTTAACTGCAACAATGAGCATTCCTTGATATTAGTTTCCTGCCTTGTTGGCGAGCAGTAACATATAGATGCATGCAGGTGAAACACTGTTTGTCTTCTTGCATTAATTTAGATACAACTCATATGGACTAGTCTGCCTATCTACTCTATCTACTTCTACTCTAACTCTACTCTACTCTACTCTACTTCTACTCTACTTCTACTCTCTTTTTCCCTCCACTCCACTCCACTCCACGTGCCACTCCACTTCCACTCCACTCCACTCCCACTCCGTCATACGTTTTCTTCAGGACTCTGCAAGTTAATTGGATATTAAGGAATGATCTTGGAGAGGTGGAATAACAGTGCTTGACCTGAATCTTCATGTTGTGCCATCCAGCGTAAGGGAGGCGTCTTTTTTTCTTTCTTTCTTTCTTTTCTTTCTTATCTTTCTTACTTCTTTCTTAGGTTTTTTCTTTCTTTCTTTCTTTTCTTTCTCTTTCTTTTTTTCTCTTTGCTTTCTTTCTTCCTTTCTTCCTTTTTTCCTTCTTCCTTTCTTCCTTCTTCTTTCTTTCCCTCCTTTCTCTCTTCCCTTCTCTTCCTTTCTTTCTTCATTCTTTCTTTCTTATTTTCTCCTCCTTTCTTCTTTTGCTTCCTTTTCTTCCTTTTCTTTGCCTTATAGTCACTTGCTTTCTTTGCTTTCTTGTTTTTCTTTTCTTTTGGCTTGCTTTTTTCTTTTTTTTTTTTCCTTCTTTCATCTTTTCTTTTTTCTTTTCTTTCCTATATATTTCCTTTCTATATTATGCTTTCCTATTATTTCTTTTCTATATTTCTTTCTTTTCTTCTATTTCTCTTTCTTTCTATTTTTCTTGTCTATTTTTCTTTCCTATATTATTTCTTTCTCTTTCTCTTTCTTTCCTCTTTCTTTCTTTTTTTCTTCTTTCTTTTGTGTATTTATCTTCTCCTTGTCTTTATCTTTCTTTCTTTCTTTTTTTATTTCTTTCTTTCTTTTCTTTTATATTTTTTATTTATTTATTTATTTTATTTTTCCTGTATAATTTTCTTTATTTCCACCATATGTCGAATACACAACGCCAATCGCTCATGCCAACTAGGACAAACGCCTATCTCCTCTCGCTACCGCAACCCTCAACCCGGCCCACAATTTTTTTTTAGCTTTTTTCCCCTCCACAGATTCTCCTCCGTCCCAGCTTTCCATAGAGACCGGCTCTCACGAGCGCACACCTCAGCTCCTAGTGCCAAAACCTCAGCTGTCTGGTCGCCTCCTCCTTAAAGCCAGTTTACAAAACACACTGAATCACCCCCCCCACTCCCTTCACAACCACCCTCACCCATTGCCCGCCATCACCCCCTCTCATCAGACCCCCCTCCCTCCCCCCCACCCCCCCCTAGCCCCCCCACCCCTCCCCCGCTCCAACACCCCCCCCCCACAGCTCCACGGCTCCCAGCAGTCAAGCACAGGGAAGTACACGCTCAGCTCCTAGTGCCAAAACTCAGCCGTCTGGTCCCACTCTTTACAACCAGCTTACACACTCTCCCCACTCCTGCGCACTCCCTCCCCCTTACCCTGCCCGCCCTCACCAACGCTCTTCACGACGCCTCGCCCCACACCGGCATCCACCAGCAGGCGAACTCTGCCCAGCTGCAAAAAACCCCGCTGTCAGGTCCCAATCCTCAGAATGATGTGAAAGAACCGAACTCCTCGCCTTGCGGACTCCACGCGCAAGCCTCCTCCACGAAATCATTTGATAAGTCTCCCAGCTTCGAGGCTCGGGCCTCAGGGACTTCACGCCAGTGAAATGGATGCCCCGAGATGCTGGGCCACAGATGGATGGAGGGGGAGAAGCTCTACGGCGAAGGCAGTGCCAGAGGATGCCCATGCTTGATGAGGGGGTGGATTGGTACCAGGTGGGGTTGTGTGCAGGTTTAGGTTTGGGTGAGGGTAGGTTGTGTGGTGGTTCAGCGTTGGGTGTGGTGGTAGGTGGGAGGGGGCGTATGTTTGTTGGGCGTGGGGTGTGGTGTGGGTAGGTGGTGGGTGTGGGTAGGTAGGTTGGTGGGTGGGTGTTCGGTCAGGGGGTAGGCTTGATACAGGTGTCTAGACTGGGGTAGGGGGTAGAACTTGATGTAGAAGGTGGTGGTGTGTGGGGTGGGAAGGGGTGAACCAGGGGGATTCCGGTCCCAGATGTTTGAGAATGAGCCCCTTGTAAGGATTGGGCAGACTTTGTACAGGTGTGTGTGTGTGTAGGTGGGGGGGTGGGAGTAGGTGGGTGGGGTAGCGTGTATGGGTAGGTTGTGTGTGTGGGGTGTGGTGT
>JAJSRW010001916.1:0-30739 GCA_022414725.1 Microglena sp. YARC
AACAGAGATAAATGTGGTGAAGCTACGTGAGGAGTATTCAGGATAGTAGCAACGTGACGCTGGCTCGAAGCTAATGTGACAAGCTCACAAGCGGCGAATGAGCCAGCCTTGCAAAGCCTGCCTACAGTGGTCTATTGAAGACTAGGAATAAAAGAAAAGAGGCGCAGAGAAGCAGGGCTGCCTAGGGGCATGTCCTCCTATACAAACTTGGAATCCATAAACACACCAAGCGCGAATAACGACCACACTGCCGCCGAATCTCGGACCGAGCAGCCAAATTGCTGGTTGAAGCTATGTGATAAGTTCGAAGCGCGAACTAGCCAGCCTGAGAGAGCTGCCTAGAAGCTACCATGTAAAGACAGGCATAAGAACAGGGCAAGAGCAAGAGGGCTGTTGGGGCAGCCTGCCTTCTTAACCTATAAAAAGTCTTTTAACTTCGTAAGCGAGTGGTTTGAGCGCATATGTTGTAAGCATGGTCTGATCCCCTGATGAGATGGGCTTGTATGTATGTATGTTACAGTCAGGGGTAGGCCAATAGGCTCAAGGGACTTATCCACGGTGGACAGGAAGGGCTGTGTACTGTATGTTACAGTCCAGGGGTAGGCCAAATAGGGCTAAAGGGACTTGCCCTCAACCGTGATAGAGGGCTTAATAAAGAAAAAGCGCTGATGCAACTGAACCCCAGATGGCTGAATGTTCAAACCATCGCTCACAACAAACTGAATTATCCGCCTTGCAGTTGGCTCCCTGATAGCTGTGGGTATTGCACGGGAGGGCTTGGCATTGTAAGACAGTGAGCAACCCATAGTAAGCGCACAACTTTTTTTGGCGGAGCCCCCTCTTTAAGAAGACAGGAGCTCCCAGGGTTACCCATTTGTCCGTCCTACCGACCGCGACCGTTTGACTGAGACGAAGCCTGACACGTCAGCCAACGGCCTCGTAACTAACTCGCTTCCGTTGCCACCTATCGCTCCGTCGGGGAAACGCTCTGCCAATTGTTTGCGTCGCTTGCAGCGCTGCATAGAACTTGCTTCTAGTTGTGAAAGGTATTTCACCCCAGGAGGTGGGTCTCACGACACAAACCAGCGACAACGAGGATTCAGTTTCGAATGGGTTGCCAGGTAAAAATCCAAACTCAGTCCTCCTTACCGAAAACCTCAGAGTCCCATATTCCACAGTGATTTTGCTTTTCTGTACTAATGAGTGTGTGTGTATTGGCCCTGTGAGCCCATTTAGCATTTTCTACAAATGGACTAGTGGTAGACCAGATCACTAAAGAATGAAGAGTCGGGGGTTCGACTCCCCCTTCGGTCGCTCTTGGCGTTGCAGGTCGTCGTCAACCTCGATGGCAGCTTGTCCAGTTGAGGTAGGAGACCGCTCCCCACCCGCGTACGACGGGCTCCCTTAACACCACGCCCCACCAGGCGTTATCATTACCTTGGCCCTTGTAGTACCCATGTTACCTCCCTCAAGTCCCTCCACCCCCATACTGTTGGTACGACAGGTTCCTGGGCATGGCTTTCAATTGTCTGCACCCACGTCATTGCATTCTGTACTCAGGAGTGTGTTTCAGTTGCGTCTGTACTACCACGTCAGAATTGCATTCTGTACTCAGGCAGTGTGGTGCAGTAGAGTGTATACTTCCCATGTTATTGTACTCGCCTGCCAGACGGTGAGCAGCCTGAAGGCTGATCAAACCATGTAGCCAGACCCAAGCCAAAACTACCCATGTTGTTTACTCTGCCTGCAGACGGTGAGCAGCCTGAAGGCTGATAGACCATGTAATCTAACCAAAGCAATCATTTCTGGCTTGGCTTGGCTTGGCTTGCAGATGGTGAGCAGCCTGAAGGTTGATCAACCATGTAACCAATCAAAATCCAAAATCTAAACCTCGGATCTGTTAACTGCCATGGTAGCTTTGTCCGGGTAAAGTAGCAGCCCGTTCCCTACCACTGTAAGACTGGGTTCCCTTAAAACCACACCCCACCAGGCGTTATCATTACTAAACCTCGGATCTATAGTCAAAGCGTGGCCTGGTAGGAGCACGGCTCATGGCCTGCCACTTCTCAGAGACTAGGTGCCCACCAGAACGCGCTAGCCCTGAAGCCACTGTACTTCTGATCCTCATCGAAGGATGACCTGTATTTTTATAACGTGAGGTGCGTGTGGTGGCTGTGGTCCCGGTGGTGTGGGGTGTGGGGGCACGCCCATGGCCTGCCACTTCTCAGAGATAGGTGCCACAGACGCGCCCTGAAGCCACTGTACTTTCAGAATCCTCTCGAAGGGAGGCTATGACCTGTATATAACGTGAGGTGTGGTGGTGGTTGGGGTGGTGGGGCACGGCCCATGAGCTGCCACTTCTCAGAGATAGGTGCCACCAGACGCGCCCTGAAGCCACTGTACTTCTGATCCTCTCGAAGGATGACCTGTATACAACGTGAGGTGTGGTATGGTGTGTGGTGGTAATGGTGGTGTAGTGGTGGTGTGGTGGTTGTGTATGGGTTTGTGTGTGCCGGTGGTGGGTTTGTGGTTGGGGGTTATGGGGAGCGACATGTGGTGTGGTGTCCAGCGTGTGGGTTTGTGTGTGTGTGGTGGTGGTGTAGGTGGTGTGTGGTGGTGATGAATGCAGTGCCCCAACCAATTTACCAAACATGGTTGTGGTGCCTGCTTGAAAGCCCCCTGTTGACAACTCACACTAATGTTTTCTGAGAAAGAAAAAAAAAACCACCCTCAGACCATGCTTTCAATTGTTAGGTGTGGTGCCAAGGGCATGACATGCCAATGCAGTCTAAGGGTGCAATGTGTGGGGAGTGGGCTGGGTGGGTGGGTGTGAGAGGGGGGGGGAGTGAGGCGGTAGGTGGGTTTCTACTTTGTTGGCTGGATGCTGTAGCCCTGCATGATGGTGGGGTGGGGAGTGGTGTGTGAGTGTGTAAGGGGGGCACGAAATGGAGCAGTGCCAACCAGGGATTCCCCCCCAACACACTTTTGACCTCGTTTTGGCCCAAATTGCCAATATGAAAATGGCCTAAAGGGCCCTAAACATGTCAAGGTGTGATGCCGAGGACATGACATGAATGCAGTGCCAAGCAGGGGTTTCCCCTGTTGTACACAGCAATCGCTACTTTTGACCTCGTTTTGACCCAAATGGCCGCCAAAACAAATGGCCTAAAAGGGACCCAAAAACATGTGAAGGTCTGGTGCATCCAATGAATGCAGTGCTTAGTAGGGATTTTCCACCCGCCATACACAGCGATCGCTACTCATGGCCTCGTTTTGGCCCAAATTGCCGCTATGAAAATGGCCTAAGGGGCCCTAAACATGTGAAGGTGTGGTGCACATGACAATTGTTAGGTGTTGTGTGCATCACATTCATCCAATGAATGCAGTGCCTCACCCTGACATGGTCTGTCTGTCTGTCTGTCTGTCTGTCTGTCTGTCTGTCTGTCTGTCTGTCTGTCTTGTCTGTTCTGCCTGTTGTCTGCCTGTCTGTCTGTCTGTCTGCCTGTCTGTCTGCCTGTCTGTCTGTTACAGCCCATGTTTCAATTGTTAGGTGTCGTGTGCATCAAATGCGTCCAATGAATGCAGTGTCTCACACTGACATGAGAATGCTACCACAGAGCCTGGCCTTTAGGCATGTGCTCAATTTCATATCAACTAGTTCTCTTTGCATATTTTACGCTGCTAACACCTTTGGGTTAGCAGGCAAGGCAGGCAAGGCAAAGAGAAAACTGAGAGGGTTCACATCAAGCTTAGCCTAAGTAGTACAGACACAGTGCGGTATGGAAGACGAAATTCATCAGAAACATCGATAGACATAGTTGCAAGCGTAACCATACGGGGTAATCCTGCGTACTCCCCTAATCCAATGAATGCAGTGCCTCGCCCTGACATGGAGTGCCTTTTCGTTTTTGAGCCCCCCCTTTTCATAGCTATATCTGGTTCCGGAGCCATCTGGCCAGTCTCCGTTTGTAGCTATTCATAGCTATTCTGGTTCCGGAGCCATCTGGCCAGTCTCCGTTTGTAGCTATTCATAGCTATTCTGGTTCCGGAGCCATCTGGCCAGTCTCTGTTTGTAGCTATTCATAGCTATTCTGGTTCCGGAGCCATCTGGCCAGTCTCCATTTGTAGCTATTCATAGCTATTCTGGTTCCGGAGCCAGCTGGCCAGTCTCCGTTTGTAGCTATTCATAGCTATTCTGGTTCCGGAGCCATTTGGCCAGTCTCGATTTGTAGCTATTTATAGCTCTTTCGAATTTGCTTCTTTCAACATCCTGACTTCAAATCCAAGCTTAAGTACAGATGGTTTCAGGCCTGCTGGGCTAGCCATATTTAGCTGCATCGATTAGCTCCCTTACATCGCTATGCCAATCTCGAAATATATAGGTTTTATCGCTAGTTGCATCCAATGAATGCAGTGACTCACCCTGACATGGGAGTGTCTTTTCTGGTGGATGGTTATTGACTTCCCATGTCAATAGTTCAACTAACAACTAATCAACTAACAACTACCGTAATCAACTAACAACTAATCAACTAACAACGAATCAACTAACAACTAATCAACTAACAACTAACAACTAATAAACTAACAACTAATCAACTAACAAGTGACTCACCCTGACATGGGAGTGCCTTTTCTTGTGGATGGTTATTGTCTTCCTACGGGCGAAGTACGCTTGGCTCTTCTCATGGGGTCCCTTCGTGGAGTAGATGGTATCTGTAAAGAGGGGGACAGGGCAGAGAAAAGGGTGAGGACAACAACCGTTTCAGACCCCTGTTTTCAGCCCCTTTCCACTCCTGTTTTTAGACCTATTTGTCCTGTTTTTGGTCCTGTTTGTCCTGTTTTCTGTCACTGTTTCAGCCCCTTTTCAGTCACTGTTTTTATACCTATTTGTCCTGTTTGTCCTGTTTTCAGTCACTGTTTTCAGCCCCTTTCAGTCACTATTTTCAGTCACTGTTTTCAGCCCCTTTTCAGTCACTGTTTTTATACCTATTTTTCCTGTTTTTGGTCCTGTTTTCAGCCCCTTTTCAGTCACTGTTTTTATACCTATTTGTCCTGTTTTTGGTCCTGTTTTCAGCCCCTTTTAAGTCACTGTTTTTATGTCTATTTGTCCTGTTTTTGGTCCTGTTTTCAGCCCCTTTTCAGTCACTGTTTTTATACCTATTTGTCCTGTTTTTGGTCCTGTTTTCAGCCCCTTTTCAGTCACTGTTTTTATACCTATTTGTCCTGTTTTTAGTCCTGTTTTCAGCCCCTTTTCAGTCACTGTTTTTATACCTATTTGTCCTGTTTTTGGTCCTGTTTTCAGCCCCTTTTCAGGCCTAGTTCAAGGCTATTCTCATGAAGACCCTTGGTGGAGAAGATGGTATCTGCAAAGAGGGACAGGGGTGAGGTTAACATCCGACCCAGCCCTGTTTTTTTGGCGGAGCCCCCTTTTCAAGGGGGCGAGAGACCCCAGGGTTACCCATTTGTCCGTCCGACCGAAAAATTTCTTGAAGCCTGACACGTCATCCAACGGTCGCATAACTAACTCGCTTCGGTCAGCTCCATCGTTGCCACCTTTGGCTCCGTTGCCAACACACTCCGCCAATTTTCCGCGTCCCTTGCGACGCTGCATAGGACTTGTTAACAGAACTTTTAGCCCTGTTTTAATACCAGTTCTCAGCTCCTTTCCAATCCCGTTTTAATATCTGTCAGTCCTGTTTTCAGCCCCTTTTCAGTCACTGTTTTCAGCCCTTTTTCAGTCACTGTTTTCAGCCCCTTTTCAATCACTGTTTTCAGTCCCTTTTAACAGCCCCTGTTTCAGTTGCGTTGCAAGGCTCTTTTAATGGCGACCTTGGTGGAAAAGATGGTATCTGCAAAGAGGGACAGGGCAGCGACAAGGGTGAGGTTAACATCTGTTCCAGCCCTGTTTTTAGCCCCCTTTTAGCCCTGGATTAATACCTGTGTAAAGCCCCTTTCCAGTCCCGTTTTTGTACCAGTTCATCCTGTTTTCAGCCCCTTACCAGTCCTATTCTCAGCCCTGTTCTTAGACCTCTTTTTGGTTCTGTTGTCAGTCCTGTTTTCAGCCCTGTTCTTAGACCTCTTTTTGGTTCTGTTGTCAGTCCTGTTGTCAGCCCTGTTCTTAGACCTCTTTTTGGTTCTGTTGTCAGTCCTGTTTTCAGCCCTCTTGTCAGTCTTGTGTACCTCAAAGCTGAAGGAGCAAGACCCCCCAACCCCACACCCACACACAGCCCCCCCCCCCCCCCCCCTACACACCCACCCCCCCACACATACCCCACCCCCCACCCACCCACACCCCCACACATACACCATCCACACACAGCCACCCACCCTCACACCCACCCCACACCCAGCTCCCCTCCCCCCAAGACTCCCACCCCCATCCCCACCACTGACCTCCACTCACCCACAACCTATGCAGCCCATATCACTTGGACTATGTCACTTACCAAGGACCAGCAGATCAGGGTTAACTTACCAAGGACCAGCAGATCAGGGTTAAGTCCTTTCTCAAGGGCATCTTCCTTTGCTTTCTCAATGGCCTGGGGAAGAAGCACAGTGGTGTGTTATGTTGTGTTGTGTTGTGGTATGTTGTGGTATGTTTGTGTGTGTGTGTGTGTATGTGTTATATTTTGTTGTGTTGGGTCCTGTTGTGCTATGTTGTGTTGTGCTATGCTATGCCTTTTTTTATGTGCAGTGTTTCATTCTGTTGTGTTGTGCTGTGTTGTGTTGTGCAATGTTGTGCCATGTTTTGTTGCATCCTCCTTTGCCTTCTCAGTGGCCTGGGGAAGCAGCACAGTGGTGTGTTATGCTTTATTATATTTTGTTGTGTTGCGTCCTGTTGTGCTGTGTTGTGTTAGGCTGTGTTATGTTGTGTTATGTTGGGTTGCATCCTCCTTTGCTTTCTCAATGGCCTGGGGCAGCAGCACAGTGGTGTTTTATGCTACATTTTGTTGTGTTGTGCTATGTTGTGTTCTGTTTGTGTGTGTGTATGTGCTATGTTATATTTTGCTGTGTTGTGTTGTACAGTGTTGTGCCATGTTGTGTTGCGTCCTCCTTTGCTTTCTCAACGGCCTGGGGCAGCAGCAAAGCGGTGTGTTATGTTTTATTGTGTTGTGTTGTGTTTATGTGTGCGTGTGCATGTGTTGTGTTATATTTTGCTGTGCAGTGTTGTGCAGCGTTGTGTTGCGTCCTCCTTTGCATTCTCAATGGCCTGGGGCAGTAGCACAGTGGTGTGTTATGCTATATTACATTTTGTTGTGTTGCGTCCTGTTGTGCTGTGTTGTCTTATGCTGTGTTCTGTTCTGTTTGTGTGTGCGTATGTGCTGTGTCATATTTTGTTGTGCTGTGTTGTGTAGTGTTGTGCTATGTTGTGTTGGTGTTATGTTGTGCAATGTTGTGTTGTGTTGTATTATGTTGCATTGCATTGTGTTGGTGTTATGTTGTGCAATGTTGTGTTGTGTTGTGTTTTATTGTATTGTATTGCATTGTATTGTATTGTATTATTTTGCATTGTATTGTGTTGGTGTTGTGTTGTGTAATGTTGTGTTGTGTAGTGTTGTGTTATATTGTGTTGCATTGTATTGTGTTGGTGTTATGTTGTGCAATGTTGTGTTGTGTTGTGTTATGCTGTGTTCTGTTTTTGTGTGCGTTTATGTGTTGTGTTATATTTTGTTGTGTTACCCTGTTGTTCTATGTTGTCTTGTGTTGTGATTTTGCACACAGCACTACATGGGTGGGCACATGCACAACACAACAAGACTCGATACAACACAACACAACACAACACAACACAACACATGCACAACACATGCACAACACAACAAGACTGGATACAACACAACACATGCACAACACATGCACAACACAACAAGACTGGATACAACACAACACATGCACAACACATGCACAATACAGCAAGACTCCATACAACACAACACATGCACAACACATGCACAACACAGCAAGACTCGATACAACACAACACATGCAAAACACATGCACAACACAACAGGACTGGATACAACACAACACATGCACAACACATGCACAATACAACAAGACTCGATACAACACAACACATACACAACACATGCACAACACATGCACAACACAACAAGACTCGATACAACACAACACATGCACAACACATGCACAACACAACAAGACTCGATACAACAACAAACACATGCACAACACAACAAGACTAGATACAACACAACACATGAACAACACATGCACAACACAACAAGACTCGATACAACACAACACAACACAACACAACACATGCACAACACATGCACAACACAACAAGACTCGATACAACACAACACATGCACAACACATGCACAACACAACAAGACTCGATACAACACAACACATGCACTACACATGCACAACACAACAAGACTTGATACAACACAACACAACACATGCACAACACATGCACAACACATGCACAACACAACAAGATTCGCTACAACACAACACATGCACAACACATGCACAACACAACAAGACTCGATACAACACAACACATGCACAACACATGCACAACACAACAAGACTCGATACAACACAACACATGCACAACACATGCACAACACAACAAGACTCGATACAACACAACACAACACAAAACAGGCACAACACATGCACAACACAGAAAGACTCGATACAACACAACACATGCACAAAACATGCACAACACAACAAGACTCGATACAACACAACACATGCACAACACATGCACAACACAACAAGACTCGATACAACACAACACAACACATGCACAACACATGCACAACACAACAAGACTTGATACAACACAACACAACACAACACATGCACAACACATGCACAACACATGCACACCACATGCACAACACAACAAGACTCGATACAACACAACACATGCACAACACATGCACAACACAACAAGACTCGATACAACACAACACATGCACAACACATGCACAACACAACAAGACTCGATACAACACAACACAGCACAACACATGCACAACACATGCAAACAAGACTCGATACAACACAACACAACACATGCACAAACACATGCACAACACAACAAGACTCGATACAACACAACACATGCACAACACATGCACAACACAACAAGACTCGATACAACACAACACATGCACAACACATGCACAACACACACAACACAACATCGCTACAACACAACACACATGCACAAACACATGCACAACACAACAAGACTCGATACAACACAACACATGCACAACACATGCACAACACAACAAGAATCGATACAACACAACACATGCACAACACATGCACAACACAACAAGACTCGATACAACACAACACATGCCAACACAACAACACATGCACAACACAACAAGATCGACAACACACACATGCACAAACACATGCACAACACAACAAGACTCGATACAACACAACACAGCACAACACATGCACAACACAACAAGACTCGATACAACACAACACAACAACATGCACAACACATGCACAACACAACAAGACTCGATACAACACACACACATGCACAACACATGCACAACCACAACAAGACTCGATACAACACAACACATGCACAACACATGCACAACACAACAACGATACAACACAACACATGCACAACACATGCACAACACAAACAAGACATCGATACAACACAACACAACACATGGCACAACACATGCACAACACAACAAGACTCGCGATACAACACAAACACATGCACAACACATGCACAACACAAACAAGACTCGATACAACACAACACAACACATGCACAACACATGCACACACAGCAAAGACTCGATACAACACACACAACACAACACATGCACAACACATGCACAACACAACAATGCACAACACAACACAACACAAGACTCGATACAACACAACACATGCACAACACATGCACAACACAACAAGACTGGATACAACACAACACATGCACAAACACATGCACAACACAGACTCGATACAACACAACACAAAAACACATGCACAACACAATGCACAACACATGACTCGATACAACACAACACATGCACAACACAATGCACAACACAACAAGACTCGATACAACACAAGCACAACACATGCACAACACAACAAGACTCGATACAACACAAACATGCACATGCACAACACATGCACAACACATGCACAACACAACAAGACTCGATACAACACAACACAACCACAACATGCACAACACATGCACAAACACAACAAGACTCGATACAACACAACACATGCACAACATGCACAACACAACAAGACTCGATACAACAAACACATGCACACACACATGCACAACACATGCACAACACAACAAGCACTCGATACAACACAAACACATGCACAACACATGCACAAACACAAACAAGATCGCTACAACACACACACATGCACAACACATGCAACAACACAACAACACAACAAGAATCGATACAACACAACACATGCACAACACATGCACAACACAACAAGAAATCGATACAACACAACACAACAAGCACAACACAACAACACACATGCACAACACAGACTCGATACAACAAACACAAAAAACAGCACAACACATGCACAACACAACAAGACTCGATACAACACAACACATGCACAACACATGCACAACACAACAAGACTCGATACAACACAACACAACACAACACATGCACAACACAACAAGACTTCGATACAACACAACACAACATGCACAACACATGCACAAACACATTCGCACAACACACACAACACATGCACACAAACACACACATGCAACAACACAAGATTCGATACAACACAAACACATGCACAACACACTGCACAACACACACAAGACTCGATACAACACAACACAACACATGCACAACACAACACATGCACAACACTACAATCATGAGCTTGAATAAAAAAGAAGAGAACGCACTGGTAAGAGCAGTGGAGCTGCTTTGAATTAAGTACAACATGACTGCATGCAGTACATGCAGTACCGTAACACAAGACAAACAACACAACACAACACGACAACAAGACATGCACAAACGCATGCACAACACGACACAACAATCGTGAGCTTGAATGAAAAGGAAGACAACACCTTCCCTTCGTGAAAAACGCAATAAAATCACTAGACAACGCCTTCCCTGCGTGAAAAACGCACCAGCAGGAGCAGTCGAGCAGCTTTGAACACAGGAGAACATGAGTGGACACCTGCAGTATCATGTACAGCACAACACAACACAACACAACACATGCACAACACAACACAACACATGCACAACACAACACAACACAACACAAACACGCACAACACAACACAACACAACACAAACACATGCACAAACACACAACACACACACAACACAACACATGCACAACACAACACAACACATGCACAACACAACACAACACAACACATGCACAACACAACACAACACATGCACAACACAACACAACACATTGCACAACACAACACAACACATGCACAACACACACAACACAACACACAACACATGCACAACACAACACAACACATGCACAACACAACACAACACATGCACAACACAACAACAACAAACACACACCACAACACATGCACAACACAACACAACACAACACATGCAACACAACACAACACAAACACACAACCACATGCACAACACAACACATGCACAAACACACACACTTGCACAGCACAACAAACAAGACTCGATGCAACACAACACATGCACAACAAATGCACAACACAACAAGACTCGATACAACACAACACAACACAACACATGCACAACACATGCACAACACAACAAGATTCGATACAACACAACACATGCACAACACATGCACAACACAACAAGATTCGATACAACACAACACATGCACAACACATGCACAACACAACAAGACTCGATACAACACAACACATGCACAAAAAACACATGCACAACACAACAAGAATCGATACAACACAAACACATGCACAAACACAATGCACAACACTACAATCATGAGCTTGAATGAAAAAGAAGAGAACGCACTGGTAAGAGCAGTGGAGCTGCTTTGAATTAAGTACAACATGACTGCATGCAGTACATGCAGTACCGTACACAAGACAAGACAACACAACACAACACGACACAAGACATGCACAACGCATGCACAACACGACACAACAATCGTGAGCTTGAATGAAAAGGAAGACAACACCTTCCCTTCGTGAAAAACGCAATAAAATCACTAGACAACGCCTTCCCTGCGTGAAAAACGCACCAGCAGGAGCAGTCGAGCAGCTTTGGAACACAGGAAACATGAGTGGACAACATGCAGTACCGTACGCAACACAACACAAACACAACAATCATGAGCATTGAATGAAAAGGAAGACAACGCCTTAGCATCCTGAAAAGCGTACCGTCAGGAGCAGTGGAGCTGCTTTGAACACAGTACAACATGATTGGACACCTGCAGTACCATGTACAGCACAACACAACACAACACAACACACACAACACACACACACACAACACAAACACAACACAACACAACACAACACAACACAACACATGCACAACACAACACAACACAACACAACACATGCACAACACAAACACAACACAACAACACAACACAACACATGCACAACACAAACACAACAACAAACACAACACAACAACAACACACACACATGCACAACACAACACAACACATGCACACACAACACACACATGCACACAACACAACACATCACACACATGCACAACACATGCACAACACAAAGCACAACACAACACAACAACACAACAACATGCACAACACAAAACACAACACAACACAGCACAACACAACACAACACAACACAACAAACACATGCACAACACAACCAAAACACACAACACACATGCACAACACATGCACAACACAACAACACAACACAACACATGCACAACACAAAACACAACACAACACAACACATGCACAACACAACACAACACAACACAACACAACACATGCACAACACAACACAACACAACACAACACAACACATGCACAACACAACACAACACAACACAACACATGCACAACACAACACAACACAACACAACACAACACAACACACAAACATGCACAAACACAACACAACAACACAACACACACATGCACAACACAACACAACACAACACAACACACACACACATGCACACAACACAACACAACACAAACACAACACAACACATGCACAACACAACACAACACAACATGCACAACACAACACAACACATGCACAACACAACACAACACAACACATGCACAATACAACACAACACATGCACAACACAACACAACACATGCACAACACACACAATGCACAACATGCACAACACACAACACAACAACACACACACACAACACAACACACTGAGCTTAAATGAAAAGGAAGACAACGCCCATCGAACGTGAAAAACGCACTGTCAGGAGCAGTCGAGCTGCTTTGTGTGGCACAACATCAATGGGCATATGCAGTACTGAACACAACACAACACAGCACAGCACACTTGAGCTTGAATGAAAAGGAAGTGAACGCACCGGCAGGAGCAGTCGAGCTGCTTTGTGTGGCACCATCTGGCACTGAGTCACCGCCTCCTCGTAGTGAAGTCCACGGATCTGCGGGTGAGTGGGTGGGTGGATTGGCGTGGGTGTTTGAGTGGCACCATCTGGCACTGAATCACTGCCTCCTCATAGTGAAGTCTCCGGATCTGTGGGTGGGTGGTGGGCGGGTGGGTGGCACCACCTGGCACTTAGTTCACCGCCCCTCGTAGTGAAGTCAACGGATCTTTGGGTGGGTGGGAGATTGTGTGTGTGTGAGTGGTGTGTGGTGTGTGTGTTGTCAGGGGGGAGGGGAGAGGGGGGGGGGGGGGGGGGGGGGGGGCTATCACTGTAAGTGCACATAGCTACACACAGCTACACATAGCTACATCCAGCCAGGGAAGCTGTGGGGTAAGTCTTGCGCTTGTCTTTCTTCTGCTCCTCTCTCATCCGCCTCATCAGACACACAGCTACACATAGCTACACACAGCCATGGACGGCATTCCGCCACAAGACTCACCCATGTCAAGTATCCTACCTAGCTTCTTTTGGCTCTGGGGAACACATAGCTACACACAGCCAGGGACACACACATAGCTACACACAGCCAGGGACGCATTCCCCCAGAGACGCACCATGTCAAGTATCCTATCTAGCTTCTTTTGGCTTTGGGGAACACATAGCTACACACACACAGCCAGGGACGCACAGCTACACACAGCTACACACAGCCATGGACGCATTCTGCCACAGACGCACCATGTCAAGTATCCTATCTAGCTTCTTTTGGCTCTGGGGAACACATGGCTACACACAGCCAGGGGCGCATAGCTACACACAGCTACACAGCTAGGGACACATAACTACAGATAGCTTCACAGCCAGGGACGCACAGCTACACATAGCTACACACAGCCAGAGACTCAGTTCCTCAGACGTACCATGTCGAGTATCCTATCTAGCTTCTTCTGGCTCTGGGGAACGTTGAGCATGTGTGCATGGCCAGCAGTGGGGTAAGTCTTGCGCCTGTCTTTCTTCTGCTCCTCCCGCTCTTCATTCTCATCGTACCAGACCCAGCTCCTTGGAACTCGAATACCCCAGTCGATGTCCTTTTTAGGCAACATTTTCAGGGCTTCTGACTCAGAGGGGAGGGCGGCCACGGAGAGTAGGTCTTGCATGGGGGAGCTAAGACCGCTACCAGCACTAGAAGCAGAAGCAGTACCAAGCAGCAAGTACCAGCAGCGCTAAGCAGCACCAAGCACCAGCCGCTGGTGTTCGCGTTGTTGGTGGATGTGTTGGTGCTAGCTGGAGAGGAGGTTGAGCTTGGTTGAGGAGAGGAGCTCGACGGTGTGGGCTCCTTGTAGGTGGTTGAAGTGGCCCTGGAGGCTGTTGAGGTGGACAGTGAGCGGGCTGGGAGCTTGAATACCTGGAAAAGGTGGTTTGAAGTGGTTGATGGTGGTTGAAGCGATTGAGGTGGCCTTGGAGGCTGTTGAGGTGGACCAGTTTGCGGCCAAGCTAAGAGCTTGAATACCTGGAAAGGTGGTTTGAAGTGGTTTGATGTGGTTGAGGTGGCCTTGGAGGCTGTTGCAGCCGTGGCGGACAGTTTGCGGGCTAAGAGCTTGAATACCTGGAAAGGTGGTTGAAGTGGTTGATGTGGTTGAGGTGGCCTTGGAGGCTGTTGAGGTGGACAGTGAGCCGGCCGGGAGCTTTAATACCTGGAAAGGTGGTTGAAGTGGTTGATGTGGTTAAGGTGGCCTTGGAGGCTGTTGAGGTGGACAGTGAGCCGGTCGGGAGCTTGAATACCTGGAAAGGTGGTTGAAGTGGTTGAGGTGGTTGAGGTGGCCTTGGAGGCTGTTGAGGTGGACAGTGAGCCGGCCGGGAGCTTGAATACCTGGAAAGGTGGTTGAAGTGGTTGATGTGGTTGAGGTGGCCTTGGAGGCTGTTGAGGTGGACAGTGAGCCGGCTGGGAGCTTGAATACCTGCAAAGGTAGTTGATGTGGTTGAGGTGGCCTTGGAGGCTGTTGAGGTGGACAGTGAGCCGGCCGGGAGCTTGAGTGTGAGTGAGTTTATTTGTGTGTGTGTGTGTATGTGTGAGTGTGTGTGTGTGTGTGTGTGTGTGTGGGGGGGGGGGGGGGGTAGTGTGAGTGAGTTTATTTGTGTGTGTGTGTATGTGTGAGTGAGTGTGTGTGTTGTGTGTGTGGTGTGTGTGTGTGGTGTGTGTGGGGGGGGGGGGGGGGCGTGAGAAAGTAGCGTGAGTAAATTTTGTGTGTGAGAAGAGAGTGAGAGAGAGTGAGAGAAAAGTGTGCATGTGTGTGTGTGTGCGTGAGAAACGAGAAGAGAGTGTGTATGTGTGTGTGTGTACGAGTGTGGGTGGGTGGGTGGGTGCGGGTTGCGGGTGTACTAAGTTAGTGTGAGTGGAAATTGTGTTACATGTGTGCCAGAAGTGTGTATGTGTGTACGTGTGTGTGTGTGTGTGTGTGTGTGTGTGTGTGTGTGTGTACATGTGTGTGTATGTGTGTGTGTGTGTGTGTGTGTTGTGTGTGTGTGTGTGTGGTGTGGTGTGTGCGTATGTGTGATGATTGTGTATATGTGTGTGTATTGTGTGTGTGTGTGTGTGTGTGTGTGTGTGTGTGTGTGTGTGTGTGTGTGTGTGTGTGCGTTGTGTTGTGTGAGTTTGCGTGTGTGGAGTGCTCAACCACAATATAGGCGTAGCTTTGGGGCAGCATCTGGCAGTAGGCTTGATGATTGGCAGTCTCAGAAATGTGCAAAAAGAGTCGCCAGGGGCGTGGCTTGGCCCACCTCTAGAAGCGCACAGGCTTGCTTCCTAGAGCTACATTCTAGTGAGAGAGCAAGATCAGTCATCTGCGTCAAGAGCTGTTGGTGCTTCGTGAAATCGCAACGCCATCGGCCCAGCACAGCGGAAGCGAACATCTTGCAAGTTGCGCTGTTGCGGAGCAAATAGGCAACTTTCCGATCCGATCGGCGATGCTGGATATGCTAGTGCAGAGGCAAGAGGATTGAGACGAGTGGTATGGTCTGGCGTCAATGTGAACGCAGAAATGGGTGTAGTGCCTACGGCCCCCATAATCGTGTCCAAAGTCCTCCGCCCGAAAACCCAGAGACTCTCCACTATCCAGGCCCTGGGGGCACTAAATTGCTGCTGGGGCTACCCACTAAATTAGCTGTGCTTGTTGGTCCAGGGGCTACCCAATAAATTAGTGGTGCTTGCTGGTGGAGGGGCTCGACCCACTTAATTAGAGGTGCTTGCTGGCAAAGGAGCTCTACCCACTAAATTAGGAATGCTTGCTGGCAGAGGGGCTGCCCCCCCTAAATAAGGGGTGCTTTCTGGTCGAGAGGCTCAACCCCCTAATTTAGGGGTGCTTTCTGGTCGAAGGGCTCTACCCACTAAATTGGCGGTTTTTGCTAGTCGAGTCGAAATTCGATAACTACCAATACTAAAACAGTGGTATCAAAGCAAAGTCAGAAGTTCTAAATTATTACTTTATTGAACAACCTAGTTGATGTTGTGTTGTGGAGTTGGGTCACGGTTGGGCAAGTTCCTTTACTAGGGCCTACCCCTGGACTATACCATACATACAAGGTGTGCTGTGGAGGACGTGATGTGACGTTTTTTTAGTGAGTTCTTAGCCGGGGGGGGGGGGCGTTTTTTTTAGTGAGTTCTTTCGCTAGTCCTCTGCACCTGAGCTTGTACTACCGTGCGACAGCACAAAGAGAAGAATCTATCTCTTCCAAGGCGGCAAATCTGAGATTTTGTGAACCTGGCCAGGGCTACCCCTCTTTCTACTCGTACTGAAGTATCATTCGGGGAGGGGTATCCGTTTAGACGGAAACGCCAAATCTGCACGACTTATCTTATCCTTGATCAGCAAGGATCAAATGCAAAGCAGTTTTTATTATTTTACTTGTGTACCGGTAGCACTCATGCAATTTGTAACTGTGTAAGACAACTGCTTGATCAATCTGACTATTCCCGGGCTGATGATGTCTTAGTGACCCAGGATTAAAGCTAAATTTGAATTGCCGAAGACGGCGAACAGCCAAATTGCTGGCTAAAGCTATGAAACCAAGTTTAAGTTCAAGTTGTAGAATTGGGGTTGTTGTAAGGCGCATGGGTTTTTGGTTGAGTGAGATCTATATCTAAGCTGATTGCAACTTGTGGCCCACTGCCCCATATCATAAATTGGCATGGCAAGCAGCGAACTAGACTATTCCTAAGCGGATTACATGCAGGCGACCCAAGTGTTCAGCTGTATATGAAGTGGGCTGCTGATAGGCCCACAGGGTTCTCAGTTTAGCGAGATATAGATAAAATAACATTCCATGATTACAGTTTTTTCAGCCAACTACAGGCTCCCTAAACCCTAAACCAAGTCCCCGATACTAAACCTCTAGAATAATATATCTTGCAACCTATGAAGATTCCAATGTGCAGGATTGAATTATATTGTAGAATTAAATGAGCACAGTAGCAAGAAATCAAGGCCCACGTTGGTAAACGATTGTTTGGAGTTCCATTCGGCAATGCCTTTTCTATTTAAGCCCGTCCTATCACGGTTGGGCAAGTCCCTGTAGCCTATCTGGCCTACCCCTGGACTGTAACATACATGCATACACAAGGTCTCAGGCAAGTCCTGCTCCCAAAGTGTGCTGCAGGAGTAGAAACATAACTGCGGTTTGACCACACAAATTAGGGAGACAAAAAATAAAAGTGTGGGTTCCCAAAATGCCCAAGAGCACCTTACGGGTAAAAACAAAAGTGTGGTTTGGCAACAAATTGCAGGAAAGCCTACCCTGCTAACAAAATGAAGACTAATTACCGCACAGCAGTGTCGACTGCCGTACTGTGTCCACACTAAATGACTGCCAAGCGACATAGTCAAGAATGCAAAATTGCAAACACGATCAGCTCACAACTTGAGCAACTCCACCGGTTGGTAGGAATACTAGCGTACCTCGGGTAGGCTGTAGCTACAGCTGTTCATAATACATACACATATTTTCTAGGGGTTTATGATAGATACATAATATGCCTTGAGGCTGAAAGGCCCACCACCCAAATGATGTAAATGCGTATAGGTGACACACACCACTGGAGAACAGAGGAAACTGTGTCAAACACCCATCTCTACCCCTGAAGTGTATCATTTGTGGCACTGAGTTCTTTTCGGCTGCACATAACAGCTTCTTAGCAGCTCCTTTTGTTGGCTATTTAGGGTCACATTTAAAAGTCTCCTTTTGTTGGCTATTTAGGGTCACATTTAGGGTCACATTTAGGGTCTCCTTTTGTTGGCTATTTAGGGTCACATTTAAAAGCGCGGTTGAAAATATGAAGAAGTTTGCGCGACGCAGCTTGATTGAGTAATCGAGATAATGAATTAACGAGGTCTCCCAGTGGGGGCGGGTTGCGAGTTGCACCCAATCATATGACTGGGACTCCCGGCGGGTTGAGGGTTGCAGGCAATAATGCATGACTGGGACTAACGGCGGCGGTTTCGGGTTGCATGCAAGGATACATGCCGGTATTTGGAGGTGCTAAATACCATATGCCTTGTTGAGGGTGGCATTTAGTTTGCTGAGGTGGCGGGGATTGGGGCAGACAGGAGATTCTTAATCATCTCACAGGCCCTGGCCTTCAAGAAGGAGGGGGTAGAGGGTGCCACCTCAAACTGAACTCGAGGGGCAGAGATAAAGAGGTCCCTCTCCGGATACTGGACCGACACCTCGAACAGGGTATGATCGGGACTGCTCTCATATTCATCAGCTGAGCAGACGGAGAAGTCGTCATCCTCCATGAACTCCATTTGACTGCTTGTGTTTTTGTCCGTTTGACTGCTTGTGCCGGTGTCCATTCGACTGCTTGTGCCGGAGCTGTCTTGTGAGTTGAGCGCGCTAAAAGCTGTGGTGCGGGAAGGCTGCAGAGCCTTGAAGTGTCCAGTCTGCAGACAGAAGGGGACACATTAGAAGGGACACCTTGCTGGAGTACCTAAACTGCACACAAGGTTTTTAACGGGCTTAAACAGCCTTAAGGGATACTTTGATTGTATTCGGTTAGTATCGTAACTATATTTGTATTTATATTTGTATGTGGTTCTGTGGTGTTAACTTCAACTAGGCAGCTGGGCCATAAATTGTGCCACACTTTTTACCAGACAGACTGACAGGCCGGAAGACAAACAGGCAAAAATACAGGCAGACAACTAGACCGATTCGAGCCTAGCAGTGCTGGGGGTGCTAGCACCAGGAGGGGGGGCTCTACTAGTGAACACTCACCCTGTGCATGTGGATGAACTCCATGGGGTCCACAGCAGCCAGGCGCAGGAGGTGAGGAATAGCGTCCTGGAACTTGCGCAGGCTGAGTTTGTTGCGAGCAAGAAAGCGATTGGTGATCGAGCTCCCGAACGAGTTGAAGACTCGGTCCGCCAGTTGTTCAGCGGACAGCTGGTTGCCTGTGGTGCACGGAGAGAGCAGCAAGGATGGGTCAGTCAGATGTTCATTAACGCTTCATAATTATGTCGAGGGTGTGCGTCTCAATCTGTCGGACAGGCAAAGAGAGCAGTGGCTCTGAACCCACTGGGTTGGGCGCGCTGATAACTTAGGTCGCCAATTGCCCAGCCACAGGAAGACGAAGATCAAGGTGAATTCCGAGTCAGCCACTCGGGAAATTCGTGGCCAACATCTGCACACCTGCCCTGGGAACTACCCTCCGAAGTACTCTTCACCCACGCAGAACAACGAGCCTGCGGTCCAATCCGCTACACTGACCATGAACTGGTTGCAGTGTCCTGGTGCACTATTGGACTCCAAATGAGCACGCAATCTGACGATTCAATATACATGCATATATTTGAATGGGTAGAGCAGTGCATGATGAGTGGGAATCGCATGGGGGCTTGAATTTGGAAGACGGTGAGCAGCCCAGATTTGGCTGAACACTATGCAACTATGCGATTCAGTCTATGGGGGACAAACAGTGAACGGCCCGGTGCTCTTGGATCTCACGCACCTTCTGTGATGGCAACAGTCTTGACGCGGGCTGCGAGTTTGACGAAATCCGCCCAGCCGACAACACCGGCTCCCGCGCCACGCTTGAGCAGCGTCGGCTTGCTCGGTGTGCTGTACTGATAAAATAGCTCCCTTGAGCAGTCCTCCAGCGCAGCAGCGTTGTGATTCTTGGTAAACATTGGGCCTGGCTCCTGTGGGTGGCATTACAGACCAGGGACACGATCAGAGGAGTCGGTCTGCAACATTTCTAGGCAATGACGATTTTCTGCGATTCAAACGCAATCCAAGCGCACTCCCACCTCTCACATACACACGCACCAGCGCAATTACCCCCCCCCCCCCCCCCCCCCCCCCTCTCTCTCACGCGCAGTTGCGCACATTGATCCCACCCAACCCCGCTCTCCCTCCCTCTCTCTCATGCACACAAGGGCAGTTGCTGGTTGGACGTCAACAGCCAGGAGAAAGGTTACGGACTCACCTGACTTATATAAGAAACAGGTTGAATCTTTCGAAAGCTTTGATGAATACGACTTGAGGCAACTTGAAGACGTTGTCAAACAGGAACTCGTGAATAGTTCACAGGAAGTTCACAGATGAATTGTAGGACCTCGCGTATGTATAGTCCACCAGGGTAGGGTCAGGGGGTAGTTGGTTAGGTAGGGTCTAGCGATCGGGGCTTTGTTCGAAACTTCACGACTTTCTTCACGCTTCGTCGAATCTTCATGACCAAAGAACCCTGACACCGTACAGGGGCGAGCGACCGTACACGGGACTGGTTTGGGTTTGGGTTAAGGGGTAGTTGGGCGTTTCTGTCGTACATCCAAACCTTTTTTCGTTCACACGGGAAAAAGTTGACGCGTTTGGGTCAAATTAGTTAACCAAATGCTAACCCAAACCCAAACCCAAACGTGCCCCCCCCCCCGACGTTTGGGTTATGATTATGGTTATATCGCACACGTGTTGTTCGTTGTTTCTGTTGCGATAAATTGCGCCGCATTTCCTTCAGTCGCTTGTTTTCGAAACCGTCCTCCCTTTCGCGCCATCTATATAATTCACTGCGCTGTATGGAGGGGTCCGATCTGGATGGGCCGCCACCTGCAGATCCACGCCAGCATGAGATGCAGCTGTAGCAGCGTGATACGCAGTACGAGGAGACGCAGCTTCCGCCTTCCTCACATTATCGCCAGAGCCTGCTTGATTTGAGCGCTCCTGCTGCGGATCGGCAATTCAAAATGTTCAAACTTTTCCAACTGGCAAGAAGCTCTGGAATGCCGTCCGAAACGAAATTCATGGGGTTTGGGCGGGTTTGGGCTAACCTCGGCTAATCTTCGGCTAACCCCCTCTGACGCGGCATGTTAACATCAAACCAAACCCAAACCCAAACCTGTCCCGTGTGAACGACCTCTTACACGACCCCTGCCCGCCCCTGCCCCTGTTTGGCCAGGGATCCCATCATAAATGAGCGGCACCCGACCTGAGAAACGCAAAACACAAAGCCCCTATTAACTTTCTCCTCGCTGTACCATTACCCATCTCATTAACACCACTCGATAGAGCTCGAGTTTAGGCACTATGTGGGCACTCGTTTGGGTGGGCGCGGGGTGAACATCTTTCGTGGAGGAAATTCCCCCTCGTGAAAAACCGTCGTGACAACTTATTTACTATGATGACGTAGGATGATCGTGAGCCAAAGGGGACGCGAGGATGACGTCAAGAAGACCTGTCTGAAATATAAAACGTAGGGAAAACCGTTGGTACCTATCGCAACCGTTGGTACCACCCTTCCCCCGACCTTCACCCTGCCCTTCACACCAGCTTCAGATTACGTAAGTCTCGCCCCAGCAGGGCTGTCGTGTCAGCTCAGCTAGAAGCTCCTGTAGATCTATCGAGAAGTTCCTACCACAGCGAATATGCGGCACATATCTAAGTACTTTCCTTCCCCGCTTTTATTAGTGTAGGCTTGTTCACGAGTTCCGATGGTGCCCTATACAACTTTCCCGTATCTATTGCCTTCGACGCTATCATTTTTTGGGAGTTCTGGTTCCCAACTCACTGCGCTACGCATCACCTTTCTCCAATACCTGAGCCAAGTCCAATATAAGAGTTTATATTTTTGATCTATACCAGGCGGCATCGGCCGTGTATGTGTTCGCCGCTTTCCAGTCCCCGATAGCATGTCGTAGCATGGCGAGATTTAGGTATTTCCCACCAACTAGACTCATGTTGCATGCACATGAGACACCCATTCCAATTTGAACTGTCCCTTAGGGTTGGGTTCCCATGCAAGGCACCAACTGCCAAGTCCTCATGTAGGGTGCTAGAGATTTTGGACTAGAGGCACTCAAGTGAGCACGTATGCCCACGGCACACATGCTCGCTCGTCATGAGGCGAAAAGCAGGCAACAAAGTGGTTCCATGGATATCTGGTGCATGCCATAAAGAGGAGAAAGGAAGTTTCTACAGGAAAGAGCGTCAAGAGGATAAAGAAAGCATCCGGTGTAGAAAGGCAGCCTCTGTTTATCCATGAATGTATGAAGATGTTGGATCTACTGTATTTTGACAATTATGCTTAGACTTTGTATTGATTTTAGTTGTTTTTGTAAACGTACACGTTTCACCTAGTACATTACATTACATTACATTACATGTTAAAGTCTACTTGACACCGCGAGGGTGTATGAGACTCTGTGCTTTAAACAAAAAGAAAAAGCACCCACAAAGCAAAAAAAACCATTACATCAGGGGTGTGTCGAGGACAAAAAAACCAAACTCCCAACCACCTTATTGGTGGCGTAGGTATTAAACCCCCTAGAGCAGGACCCAGATCTCAACCACTTACAGTGGCGGAGGTAAGAAGCTAACAAATGAGAAGTCACAAGAAGAAAAAAAAGGGATAATAAATTACGGTGCCACTAAGCAGTCCAGGGCTTCCTGTCTTGCTCTTCTACAAGTAGAAAGATAGTCGGCTAGGTTGCTCCAAAAAGACTTAGTGCCATTTTCATTCATAAAGGTTCTGAATGTGGAATCGCAGAATTCCACATTCCATACGTATCAGCATGTATAGCGGTGCTCTCACGCGTTTTATGACTTGGTGACTACTTATGTACTCCCTTAGAACTATCGGCTCTCCTGAGCCAGCTTCCCGTGGGACTGAGTCATCTTGAGATGACTCAGTGGCAGCTTCCTGTCACCTACGTCTCCGGTCTGATCTGTACCCTGTTAGGTTCCTGTCTACCGCCTCCTTTCACCACAGGTGCCCCTTTATGGGTCTCCTGTGTCTGTAACGTTATCCTTGTCTCCGTGTATAGATTGGTGCGTCTGTTCCGCTGCTTTAATCTACTGTCCACTCTACCGGAGTGATTTCAAGCTGATAGGTCATTGGGCTCCTCATCACAACCACTGCTTTGATAATGCAACTTCCGCGAGGGCCTCCTGCCGGCTTTGTGAAACTTACCAACTTAATGGTGTTTCATGGGCTCGTGGGATCCGCAGTGTCATTGTGAGCAATGGATGCGACCGAATCCTCCCAACGGGGGTGAAGGTTCCTCTAGATTGGCTAGACGACTGCGCGCCAGCGGCCTCTGCTGCCGGAGAGGAGGGTCCTTCCGCCATCAAGGAAGTAACCCCCCCGATCAATCCTCCAACTTTACGGTTCCTTCTCTCAATGTTCGACGCCTTTCCTCTGATGTTGAGGATGTCCTGATGAAGCTGTGTTGTGTACAGACACAGATCATCGTTGTGCATCAGACCCGCAGCCTCCTTTCGTCCCTTTCAATTATGATGAAGACTACTCTACTACTACTGATGATGAGGAGGACTTGAAGAGTGCTACGAGTGCTGACTTCGGTGGCGTGACCCCATCTGCTGCTGCCACTCGTGTCTTTGAGACTTCCGCTGTTTCGCCGGTGTATGAGCCTCCTGATCAGCAGATGCCTAATCGAGAGCTTTCGCCTGTGTATCAGCCTCAGCCTTCGTCGGCGCCTCCCTTTGAGCCTGTTCCCCCGGCTTACCCGGAGGTGGCTAAGCCCACTTTCTTGAAGGGCTTTTGCTTCTTTTTCCTCTGGCATCTGCCCCCATGGAGCGTGGCCTCCCTGGCTACCACACTCGCTCTCGCGAGGCTGCTGTTTCCTCTGCACGCACCTCTGCTGCTGGTGCCTCCCTGGAACCCCTCCGCCTCCGCCGGTGGAGCTGCCTCCTGCCCTGGCCCTCCTCCTATGCTGCATACGCGGTCTTGCGCATCTTGGGAGCATCTGCTCACTGGCGGATCTCCTCCGACTTTGAACCTTCGGGACTACCGCCTGATCAATGGATCGACGGGATGGTGAGTCTTGAACCGCTCTTTGTACGGTCGGATGGATATGCAGGCTACAATGGCAAATGTTAGTGTGAAGCTGAGGCATCGCCGAGTGATGGCTTTCTCTGAGCTTGGTACCAGTGTCGTTCTTTTCTTGGTCCAGTCACTTCTGGGATTCTGTATCCCCCAGATCATGGTGTTTCCTTTGGTGGTACGAGGCGTGTGATCACGAGAAGCTTGGTTATCAGTTTGTGCGAGTGCCTGTCCCTCTGTGTCCTGTTAGCCCAGATTTCGAGCTGCTATGAGTGTTGCGAGGTCCATTCCTGTGATTAGGAACATAGACGACCAGCGCGCTCTTGACGCTGGTCTTGCTGCGGAGTATTTCATGGACATTCGTAGGTCTTGGCTCCTGTCCCTTCTGCGATTGGAGCTGGGTCTAATACCCTCATTCATGGTGAGTCTCGGTTTGATCCTGCACTGTTGGGTTCAGTGCACTGCCTCTCGAACGTCAGGAGTTCATGTGTTTAACTATGATGCTCGCGAACATGGAGGACGATATGGTCAAGGTATACCAGGACTTTGCCACCCCTGGGATATCCTTTTGGATATCCGGAAGACGCAGTCTGATGCCCTTGCCTCTAGAGTCCCTCTCATGCGTATCGAACTTCATAATGCGCACATGGCCCTTCTGACCGTGTCGATGATTTCTTTCGCATAGTTCGCAGTCTGTGCACTGACCTCCGCAGTACTGGACATCCTGTCACTCAGCGCCACGCCATGGAAACCATTGTGAATGGGATCCGTTTGATCCGATTTGAATCGCTGCGGATCCAGTACGGTATGATGTTGGCTAACAGACAGACTGTAGATTACTGGTCTTGTCTGGAGGCATATCGGTCTCTCGACATTTTGAACATTGCTCTCCCAGGTCCGACTCCAGGCATCCTGGTTGGTCCCGGGACGCTCCCCAGGTTCCTGCCAATGCTGCGTTTCAGCGTGGCAGGGATCTGGTTCTCAGGGTTCTGGTTCCAACAAGCGACGTCTGGATTGCACTTGGGCCCATGCCTCAGCAAGACGACCCACTCGGAGATCGCTGTTTCACGAAGCAATCCGCACTGCGTAAGACCAAGCCTGGTGCACGGTTACCAATCCGGTGCCCATGGCCTTGGCCCTTCCAGGTGTGCTTACTCCGCGGCAGCTGGCCTCCTTTGCAGGCTCAGATTGATGGGTATGCTTTGGACAAGAAATAGGAGGTACGCTCTGTCCTTTTCTCTTGCACTGCGAAATTTTCAAATGTCTGCAGCCCGAGCCTGTCTGAGGGTGTCTGGCATGTTGATTCTGGAGCTGGGATGTCAATCACAGGTGATATGTCTTTGTTCACTGTGTTTCATGCTTCTGAGACTGGGCCAGCAGTTAAATTTGTGATGGTGTGGTTCAACGGTCTGTGGGTCAGGGTTCTATTGTGTTAGGTAGTGATTGGTTACAACACCAATCACTTTAACCAATGTTCTCTACATCCCACACTGTCCGGTGAACCTCATGTCAGTAAAATGCTGTTGCCCATGCTCACAACTGCAAGATTTCTTTTGATAGTCTTAGTTGTACTGCCACACAGGGCTCTTCTGTTCTGTGGTCTTTCCCTGCCTCCAGTGATGGTGTGTACAAGTTTGCATGTAGGCCTTGTCACACCCTCGTGGCCGTTTGTTATGGTGCTGAAGATTATCCAGCTTTTGCTCTTGATGTTGATGAGGATGGTGGAGTTGTGATCCCTACCACTCCTGAATGGTTGTGGCATAGGCGGCTGGGTCACCCTGGCTATGATGCCATGCACAACCTTGTAAGGAAGGGTTTGGTTCAGAACTTACCCCTCACTCTCCAACAGGTGCAAAGACTGTCTAAGATCCATGTGATGCTTGTCAGAAGGCAAAGGGAAAACGTATCCCTTTCCTAAAGAAAGCAAAACTAGGATCCTGCCCCATTACAACGCCTTCACTTGGACATCATGGGGCCATTTAATATTAGGGGCTTGCGTGGGGAGTCTTATGTTCTGTGTCTCACTGACCATACTCTGGCTATGCTGAGGTCTTGTGCTTGAGAACCAGGGATGAAGCTCCCTTAGCATTTCAAACTACCATCCTCAGATGGATGACTCAGCTGCATGGATTTGTTTTCAGT
The DNA here is from genome assembly GCA_022414725.1 of Microglena sp. YARC. Classification (NCBI taxonomy): domain Eukaryota; kingdom Viridiplantae; phylum Chlorophyta; class Chlorophyceae; order Chlamydomonadales; family Chlamydomonadaceae; genus Microglena; species Microglena sp. YARC. The sequence continues at coordinate 27,110 of JAJSRW010001916.1, forward strand.
GTCTTAGGTCTGACAGGGCTAAGGAAATTTATAGTGAAGTGGTTCGAGGATTGGTTAGAATCGGTTGGTGCTGTGCATGAATTGTCCATGGCTTACACTGCTCAGCAGAATGCGACTGTGGAACGGTACAATGGGGTCCTTCAGAACGTAGCTAGGAGCATTCACTTGGAGTCTAAGCTCACTAAGTCCTTCTGGCCCTATGCCTTCCTCGCCGCGTGTTACCTACGCAACCGGCTGCCTAATCAGGGTGACAAGACTCCTTATGAGTTGTTCTTTGGGGTTCTAACCTGATGTATCGTTATTGCGCGTGTTCGGGTGCCCATGCTATGTTACCTTAGTGAATGGGAAGAAGCGCAATAAGCTTGACGAAAGGGCGTTATCTGGTAGACTGGTTGGGTATTCTTGGTGAGTAAGGGTTATTTTGTTCGGTTCGAAGTTGCGCCAAGGTGGTAGAGAGTCGTGATGTGCTCTTCTATGAACAGTTTTAGCTATAACTGTATCCCTGGGCTCTTTCCCTATGATGGATCTCAGTATTTTTCTCGCACCCCTGCCGCTATCATCGGTAAAGGGCTTGATACTACGACAATGATCCTGGGCCCTTTACCAACCCCGATTGTTGACCGCTTTTACTGGTCATGGGATGACGATGCGTCCCAGGCCAGGTAATGATGGTGCTGTATCGCGTGCGGCGGCATTGGGCCAGGGGGAGTCTGATGTTCCTTCAAGCTCTAATTTATTCGAATCTCAGGGGGTCGCCGGGCCTTCCTCTGCGCACGTTTCGTCGGTGAAGTCGTAGGATTAGGACAGCCTCGGGTCATAGTGGAACCTAGTACAGGTCCACTGCCCACTAGTCGCCACCCCCCGTCCACCTATTCGGATAGCTCGCGGGAGTTGTTGATCACTTCACCCCTGCTATACCTGGTGGTTTATACCGGACCAGGCATTGCGACGATGTGGCCGTCACAGATGATGTGAGTTGATGACCTCGAACACTGGTCCGGGTCAGATACTGCGTATGGCTTGGGGTGTTCCAGTGTACCCAGGCTTCGACGATTTAGAGGCAAAGGAGGCCGGCCTTGTTCAACGCGATGAGTGCTGCGCTGGGGGCTTATTACCGGTTACTGCTGATACTATGCTGATATCCCCGCTGCCCATGTACAAGTAACTGCTTGTACGTGGGGGCTTTTATTTCTACCCTCTACTGAACTCTCTTATAAAGCTGCAATGTTACCTACCAACCCTGACAGAAGATCTCTGGCTGCAGGCTATGAGGTGAGATGCCGTCCCTCCAATGCTCATGGCACTTGGGTCCTCATCCACAGCCTCCTAGGCAGAGGATTCTATCTGGCAGATGGTTATTTGTCAAGAAATGGGGCTGATGGTTCTTTGCGTTTTTAAAGCTCGTTTTGTAGTTCGTGGTTTTCTGGGCAACGTCCTGGGCTGGACTACCATGATGTATATGCCCCGTCTCCTCTAAAGCAGGTCTTCGTGTGCTCTTGCTGCCATCACTCATAGGAAGATGTTTGTTTGACGGCAGCTGGAGATCAAGACTGCATTCTTGAATGCCAAAGCTGGAACCTGGTCTGGACTGTTCTGTTACCAGCCTGAGGGCTTTCATGAACTTGGTCCTGAGACAATGTTCCCTTGTGTGCAAGCTGATTAAATCTCTGTATGTTTGAAGCAGGCACCCAGGGCTTGGAGCAAAGATGTAAGGCAGGTTTTGGTTGCCCTGGTTTTACCATGTGCAAAGCTGAACTGCTCTGTATTTCAGGAGGGATTCTATGGTCCGTGGGTGGAGCTATGTCCTGACCTATGTGGATGACTTTATCTGTGCTTTTAGTGAGCTGCATAGGTATGCCTTGCTGATCAAGGCTATGGAAGCAGCTGGGTGGGAAGTCAAGGAAATGGGTGTACCTGTCCAGTTCTTTCATTGAACCATGACTTGTACACTTGATTCTGACGGCAGGTGTGTTAAGATCAACCTCTCCAGCACTGCTACATGTTGAGCTGGTGGACGCAGTTTGGTCCTCACTGCTGCTACCAACCAAGTTTTCAGTTCCCATGGCCAAGTGCACTGTCACTGATCCTCCTGGAGAACCTCTGGCCTCTAATAGCCAGTACCTCTCTCTTGTGGGGGCTTTGCTGTACCTGGCTACCTGCACAAGGCCTGATATTTCTTTTTGCTGTGAGCTACTGTCCAGGTTTTCTGCTCAACCCACTGCCCCGTCTGTTGGCTGCAAGCCAAGCGCTTGCTTTTGTTTTAGAGAACATTCCCATCTGGGCCTCATTCACTCACGACTCTGGTTTCTCTTTTACTGTCCTTTAGTGACTCCATCCCGCTGATGGATGGGTCTGACAGGAGATCTCCAGACTGGCTATGCTGTGCCTTGCTGGAGGCTGCCTTTGTGAACTGGATGAGCAAAGGCCTAACCCACTGTTTGCTGTTAGCTCCAGTGAGGGCTGAGTAATGCAGGCCTGTATCAGACTGCAGGGAGTGCATATGGTTGAAAAGTTGAGAATTGACTAGGGCTGCTTGTGACCTGGTACCATCTCAGGGTGACAACTTGGGGTCCTTGAGCTGGGCAATGACTATCAGCTGCTCCCTGCAACAAGCACTTGATGTCATCCATCACTATTATCGCGAGCTGGTGGAGGAGGCCAGGTGGATGTTGCCTATGTTAACATAAGGCAACTGTGCTGACCCCTTCTACACCAAGCCCCTTTGATCTATGGTGTTCTGGCGTTTTCAATTCGCAATTTTGGAATGACTGCTTCTCATTAAACAATTTTTTTTGGTTACATGATTCCTAGAATTTTGGTTACAATGTATCTTGGAATTTTTGGTTCCATTTTAGGGTTTTCTTGGTTTCATTTAGAGTTTTCTTAAGTTATGCAGTTGATTGGCATTAGGTTCTATTCCCGGATCGGTTTTTCTATACCGTTGTTACCCGATTTGATATTAGTTGTCCTCTTATATCCACTTGGCATATTTTGGTTCTTTGCCTTGCTTCATACTTCCTACAACACTTCGGGTTTCATATGAAGTTTCTCTTCGATTTTTTTTTTCCGGAGTTCTTTGATTTTTTTTTTTTATTTGTTACATATAGTTTCTATGTCCACCGAGTGCATAGGTGGAGTAGTACTATTGTATGTCACTGTGTATAGATTGGAGTATCAGCATGTATTGGCGGTGCTCTCAAGCGTTTTAAATGACTTGGTGACTACTTATGTACTCCCTTAGAACTTGCGGCTCTCTGGCCAGCTTCCCGTGGGACTGAGTCATCTTGAGAGATCAGTGGCAGCTTGCCTGTCACCTACGTCTCCGGTCTGATCTGTCCCGGTTAGGTTTCCTGGGTCTACCCGCCTCCTTTTCACTCACAGGTGCCCTTTATGGGTCTCCTGTGTCTGTAACGTTATCCTTGTTCCCGTGTAATAGATTGGTGCGTCTGTTCGCTGCTTTAAATCTACTGTCTGCACTCTACGCGGAGTGGATTTCAAGCTGATAATACGGTTCAGTGGTATCCTCATGGACATGCGCTATAAATATCTGTAAAACAGTGCTTCTGGTATGCGAAGGCGACATATCATATAAAAAGGGCAACTCAAACATATGCATTTCATCCTCAAGGT
>JAJSRW010001917.1:0-40858 GCA_022414725.1 Microglena sp. YARC
GTTCAATACACAGCCTGCAATTCCCGCACAATCACACCCCACAGCAGAGTGCCAGTATGTACGAAGGTAAGTAAGGGAGGAAGTGTCGCGTGCGATCGGTGTTCGGAAGGACTGTGGTGGAGGGGGGGGGGAGTGTGTGTAGATGGTGGTATTGGGGTCGGGAGAGGCCAGAACATTAAGGTGATAGCTGTTGTTTTCTGGCTAGGGTTGGTTGGAAAATGTATTTTGTGGTAGGGGGGGGCCATAGCTTATAGCAAAGGGGAAGAGGAAGGGAAGAGAGGTTCTGTGGGTGGGGGGGGGGAGAGGGAGGGTCGCACGGGGAGAATGGCGGGAGTGTGTGGGGCAAGGGGTTCGGGGAGGGAGAGAGGGTGCGCGCCACTGGGAGGATTATTGGGGGCAGTATGTTTAGGTGAAGGCAGGGTGATCTTGCAGGTCCTGGGGGCAGGGGTTTGTGTGTGTGTCGTCGTGTGTGTGTGTGTGTGTGTGGGGGGGGGGGGGGGGGGTGGGGGGGGGGGGGGGGGGGGGGGGGGGTGGGGCGCAGTGGGGGTATAGAGTACGGAAGAGAAGGGGCATGCTTAATAATACGTTCAGTTGCAAATGGGGAACTTTTTGACTGAGAGGGTGCATGTGAAGGGAGAGAGTGTGGGTGTGGTGGGGTGGGGGGTGGGGTGGGGGGGGGGGGGGGGCATACAAGGGCCTGACCGCCTTCTGTAACCCTGAGCAGCCAATGGACCTGGTTGGGGTGGGGGGTGGCCACCAGCCACACGGCAATGTACTAGTACACGTACATACATACATTGTGCGACACATCACAAATTGAAGAGATTTGTGTGCAACCTCAGTGCAATGCACTGCACTGAACCCCGTGGAGCGCTAAGTAAGCCGCAGTAGCGAGGGGGTCCAGGGGAGGCATTTCTAACTGGGTTTAGTCCGCGCACCCATCGGCAGCGACATGCAGCAACAGAATGGCGACGTGTCACGAAAAATAACAATAGGAGAGCTCATGATTTGAAGTCAGATCAGTGTCCCATAGTTTGCTGAAAAACCAATGTAAAATCCAATCCAATCAAATTTATGGGTTCCAACTCTGCCTTGTGTTGCTCCGGTCCTTGAGCAGCCCACAGGTGGCTGAAAACCCATGTAAAAATCCAATCCAATCCAATGTGTGGGTCGGAATCTGCTTAGTGTGCTCCATCGGTGTGCAGCCCAAAGTTGACTGTAAAATCAATAAAAACATGTAGTAATTATTTTTCTTCAGCTACCGACCCCCCCCACCCACCCACCCACCCACCCACACCACCTGCTCACCCACACATTAACTTGGGAAGCGACTTCTGACATGGACCAAATGTATTGGCCTTAGTCTGCAACACTGTTGTAGAGTGTGGTGACCCCCCCCCTTCTGGGGGTCGGGAGCTTTCAGAGCCTGCCTGTTGCCCGTCTGTTTGTTAGTTTGTGGGGCATCCCCGGCCCGGACGAAGCAGGTACGGGGTCCTATCAGGTCTCTGTTTCGAACCCCAAAAAACCCGAAAAAGGTCATCTGGGCCCGTCCGGAGGGTCATCGACCGGCATGGTAACTGGACTCTAGGTGTGATGTAAACCCGTCCATCGCATACTTACGAGGCGGTTCCCTTAATACCCACTGGGCACGTCCTTAGATGTCATTGTGTGACAATTCTTGGATGTTTAAATTTTCATTTGTTTGTTTGTTTGTGGGACCGACGTGTGACCGAGACGAAGCCCTGACACAGCCGCCGTGGTCTTTGTAACTAACTGGGTCTCGAAACTAACCCTCTCCGCAATTTTCCGCGTAGCTTGCCGACCCTGCTCTAAAAAATTGTATCAATAATACTCCCTAATAACTGATCTGCCTGCAGATAATGAGCTGCGTAAAGGCAGCTGATAGACCATGTAATCAGACCATGACAGCTAGCACCTACTTGGGCCAGCTAGTACCAACATGGTCCAAGCCAGGCTCAGGCAGATGATAGACCATGTAATCAAAGCAAAGCAATCATGTTAGGCTTGGCTTGGCCGGCAGATGGTGAGCTGCCTTGAGGCAGCTGATAAACCATGTAATCAAAGCAAACCATATATTTTGAGGTCGGCATCAGCATCAGCATCAGCATTAACATCATCAGCACCAGCCTCAGCAGCATCAGCACCAGCAGCAACATCAGCCTCATCATCATCGGTCTTAGCCTCAGCAGCTACACCTCGGCTACACCTTAACTACAGCTACACCTCAGCTATAGCTACACCTTGGCTACACCTCGGCTACAACTCGGCTACAGCTGAACCTCGCTACCCCCCTACTAGGTCCAGCCCCTGCCCGACTCTATGGGCCGAAGCAGGGGATGCACAAACACCGCTGTCATGTCTCCTTCACCCTCCTTGCTTTCACCCATCAGGCCTCCATGAGCCCCCCAGCCTCATTGGTCTGTGGTTCAGCACCAGCAGCATCAGTATCAGCAGCACCATCATCTAATCATCAGCCTCAGCACCCTGCAGCAGCAACATCAGCATCAGCATCATCAGGCTCAGCAGCCTCAGCATCAGCCTCAGCATCAGCAGCTACACCTTGGCTACACCTTGACTACAGCTACACCTTGGCTACAACTCGGCTACAGCTGCACCTCGGCTACCACCCCTACTAGGTCCAGCAGCCTGCCGACTCTTGGGCCGAAGCAGGGGATGCACAAACACCATGTCTCCTTCAACCTCCTTGCTTTCAGCCATCGGGCCTCCGGGAGCCCTCCCAGCTTCATTGGTCTGTGTATCAGCAGCACCAGCATCATCATCATCAGCAAGCAGCACAGCACCAGCATCATTCAGCCTGCAACAGCAGCATCGGCATCAGCAAAGAATCAGCAGCATCAGCAACAGAAGCTCCATCTTTTGACCAGGACCTCATCTTCAGCCTCCCCTCCCCTGCTGCTTTCCGGGGGGGCCTCGTCAGAGTTGGTGGTTTCGGGTGTGGTCTCAGCTGGGGGGGCCTTGTCCGAGGTGGTGGTTTCGGGGGTGGTCTCAGCTTGGGGGGCCTCGGAGCTCTCGCCCGGGCCTGCCTTCTCTGAAGCCTCCGCCTCAGTACCAGCGGTCCCGGTTTCACCATCTCCGGGGGCCGCCACCTCATCACTCTCTTCCCCGGCTGCTGCCACGTCATCGCCAGCCTGTCCTGTCAAGTCGCTGGACTCCTCGGCCCCCTTCGCCTCGTCAGCAGCAGGGACAGGGGGGGTCCCAGGTACATGCTCTCCCTCCTCCGCCCCCTTCGCCCCCTCCATTCCTCCCTCATTCCCTTCCGCTAAATCTATGCTACTCTCATCCTCCATCTCACCCCCCTCACTCCTCTTAAGGCCCTTATCCCCCTCCCCCTTGGAAGCCTCCCCAGCCTTTGGCTCCGAAGCCTTCTTGGCTGGCTCTGAAGCCAATCGCGCAGCTGGAGAGCCCGTGACAAAGGGAAGCGGCCACAGTTGGCTTGGCCCGGAGGGGAACGGGGCGGGGAGGATGGGTAGGAGCAGCCGTCAGGTCGGCGGAGGGAAAGCTTATGGCCTGGTGACATGGGGCTTGTGGGTTTGTGGGCCAGGGGTGCAGCAAATAGTTCCAGCTTCTTTGGGTTGTAGTAGCTGCAGGGTAGGTGGGTGGGTGTTGGTGGTTGGTGGTTTATGGTTGGTGGGTGGTGGGTGGTGGGTGGTGGTGTGGAGAGGGATTATTTGTGTGCGGGCGGCATGGGGCTTGTGGGTTTGTGGGGTGTAGCAAATAGTTCCAGCTTCTTTGGGTTGTAGTAGCTGCAGGCAGGTGGTCGGTGGTTTGAGGGCGGGAAGTGGTGGGTTGTGTGAGGGTGGGTAGGTGGTCAGAGGTTGGTGGGGATGGTGGGTAGTGGTTGGGTGCGTGGGAAGGGAATGTTTGTGTGCGGGTGACATGGGGCTTGTGGGCTTGTGGGCCAGGGGTGCGGCAAATAGTTTCAGCTTCTTTGGGTTGTAGTAGCTGCAGGGCAGGTGGGTAGGTGTTGGTGGTTGGTGGGTGTTGGTGTGGAAAGGAAATGTTTGTGTGAGGGTGACATGGGGCTTGTGGGCTAGTGGGGCAGGTGTGCAGTGAATAGTTCCGACTTGTTTGGGTTGTAGTAGCTGCAGGGTAGGTGGGTGGTTGGTAGTTGGTTGGTGGTTGGTAGTTGAGGGTGGGTAGGTTGGTCAGAGGGTGGTGGTTGGTGGTTGGTGGTTGGTTGGTGGTTGGTAGTTGAGGGTGGGTAGGTTGGTCAGAGGGTGGTGGTTGGTGGTTGGTGGGTGGTTGGTAGTTGAGGGTGTGTAGGTTGGTCAGAGGGTGGTGGTTGGTGGTTGGTTGGCGGTTGGTTGGTGGTTGGTTGGTGGTTGGTAGTTGAGGGTGGGTAGGTTGGTCAGAGGGTGGTTGGTTGGTGGTTGGTTGGTTGGTGGTTAGTTGGTGATTGGTTGGTGGTTGGTAGTTGTTGGTGGGTAGGTTGGGCAGAGGTGGTGGTGTGGTTGGTGGGTGTTGTAGTTGAGGTGTGTAGGTTGGTCAGAGAGTGGTGGTTGTTGGCGTTGGTTGGTGGTTGGTTGGTGGTTGGTAGTTGAGGGTGGGTAGGTTGTTCAGAGGGTGGTGGTTGGTGGTTGGTTGGTGGTTTGTAGTTGAGGGTGGGTAGGTTGTTCAGAGGGTGGTGGTTGGTGGTTGGTTGGTGTTGGGTTGGTGGTTTGCAGTTGAGGGTGGGTACGTTGGTCAGAGGGTGGTGGTTGGTAGTTGAGGGTGGGTAGGTTGGTCAGAGGGTGGTGGTTGGTGGTTGGTTGGTGGTTGGTAGTTGAGGGTGTGTAGGTTGATCAGAGGGTGGTGGTTGGTGGTTGGTTGGTGGTTGGTTGTTGAGGGTGGGTACATTGGTCAGAGGGTGGTGGTTGGTTGGTGGTTGTTTGTTGAGGGTGGGTAGGTTGGTTAGAGGGTGGTGGTTGGTGGTTGGTGGTCATGTGGAAGTGGGTGTTGGCATGGGCAGGGAAGGTTTTGTGCGTGTGACATGGGGCTTGTGGGTTTGTGGGCGAGGGAAGTAGTGAGTTGGGTTAAAGTAGCTGCAGGGTAGGTGGCTGAGGGTAGGCAGTGGGTGGTGATTGGTGGTTGGGGGTCGGTGGTAAGTGGGTGGTTGATGGTGAGAAAGTTGGTCAGAGGGTGGAAGTGTTTGGTGGGTTGTGGGTTGGTGGTTGTTTATCGCTCTCTATATCATTTATATGCATTTATATGCATTATCTATGTTTATATATATTAATATATATATATATATATATATATATATATATATATATATATATGTGTAAATATTGAGTGTTACCAGCCTAGTGCTTGCATCATCTGCTGCTGTTCGGAGTTGTGTGTGTGCAGGAGGGCGGAGCGACCAGCATTCCATTATAAACCTCTATCCATCTATCTATCTATCTATCTATCTATCTATCTATCTATCTATCTATCTATCTATCTATCTATTTATCTATCTATCTATCTATCTATCTATCTATCTATCTATGTGTGTATATTATCTATGATACCTGCCCAGAGCTTGTATCATCTGCTGAAGCTCCAAGTTTAGCGTGTGTGAAGGAAGTGGCGGAAAAATCGAACAGCATTCCATTATATGTGTGTTTAGTGTTTAGTCTTTAGGGTTTTATATATATATTTGTATACATATATACATATATACATATCATGTTACCTGCCCAGAGCTTGCATCATCTGCTGACGCTCCAAGTTTTGTGTGTGTGAAGGAGTGCGGGGCTACCCACGTTCCATTATGTATGTGTGTGTATATGTATATCATGTTACCTGCCTAGGGCTTGCATCATCTGTTGGCGCTCCAAGTTTTTGTGCGTGAAGGAGGGCGGAGCGACCCACATTCCATTATTTATGTGTGTGTATGTACCGTATGCGCAACAAGTAATGGCAAGAATAAACATTGGCAAATGTGGGTTTTAACCTTATTTCATGGATCACAAATGTGTGGCAAAACTAATTTGGCAAAGGGTTTGGGTCTAGGACTTGCTCAAGGTTTGACTTGAAAACATTTGGCAAAGCTACAATTTGCTTGTTACATTTCCTTCTTCCATGTTTATAAGTACCGGTTGCTTGGGAATGCTTTAAAAAACAGTTCCTCTTGGTCATAGTTTGGAGAAGAAATTATCCAAGTCAGGGCTCTGCCTGGCTAACGACTGAGGAAATCTGATAACCTCGTTCGTAATGTTGATGGTGTTTTTTGGGGTGGGTGGAGGGGGGAATGGTCGGTGCGTCAAATATTCTTTGTGAGATAGGTATGATTGGCTAGAGACCTCCATATGTAAATAGTCCAGCTCGGGCCAGATCCTTGCAATGGGGAATGGTGGTGGGCCGAATCAACCCTTCGGGTCTGGGACATAGAAACGTGGCATCCGGCTAGCGTTCAAACCGCTGCCGTTCAAACCGCTGGCGGTCACAGTGCGATAGGCGCGACCAGCTTCGACAGGCGCGACCAGCTTCAATAGGCGCGACCAGCTCATTGTATCTCGAAATCAGTGCATGCAAGGAACAATCAAGGTGATCCGGACCAGTCGAACTGAGTTTGTTTGAATTGGTGTTGGACAAACTTGGCAAACGCAGGTGACCCGGGACCGGCTCACTTACGTGCTGAAACGACGTTGGCAAATGGTCGTTTGCCAAATCATTTGCCATTACATGTTGCGCATACGGTATATACCAGGGTATGTAATAGTTATATATATATATATGTGTGTGTAGGGACCGGCAAATCATATGATGCTGACCAAAGACAAGTATGATATCAATATGATATGCATACAAAATATCATGTATTTAATATCATATGATATGATGCCGTAGGCCAAAGTTACCTAGTCAGACCGCCAGCATTGTATGATATCATATGATATCATATTGCCTATCCCTATATATACGTGTGTGTTTATATATATGTTCATGTTACCTGCCCAGAGCTTGCATCATCTGTTGGCGCTCCAAGTTTTGTGTGTGAAGGAGTGCGGAGCGACCAGCGTTCCATTATATATGTGTGTGAAAATCATATATATCCATTATATGTGTATGTATTTATATAACATATATATATATATATATATATATATATATATATTATATATATATATATATATATATATATATATATATAAATATATATATATAATATAATAATAAATTATATATATATAAATATTGTCTATGTTACCTGCCCAGAGCTTTGCCATCATCTGCTGGCGCTCCAAGTTTTGTGTGTGCAGGAGTGCGGATCGACCAGCATTCCATTTCTTTTGTCGAATTTCCAACTCCTTGTTCCTTTTGATAGCAAACTCGTTTTGTGCCTTTTTTAGCTTGTCGTTCAAACCACTAGCCTCCTTGGCCTGACGCTGGAGCATTTTTGCCTCCTCTAAACCAATTTTGACCTGTCGAAAGGTGGGGTGGGGGAGGTGTGTGTGTGTATGTATACATGCGTGCTGTGTGTGTATTATGTGTGTTTGCGTGACGTTTGTGGGTGTGTGCATGTGGGTTAGTGTTTCAGCTTGTCGCTCAAATCACTAGCCTCCTTGGCCTGGCAATGTAGCATTTTCGCCTCCTCTAAACCAATTTTGACCTGTGGACAGGTGGGGTGTGGGAGGTGTGTGTGTGTGTACATGCGTGCTTGTGTGTGTTTGCGTGTGTGCATGTGTGTTTGTGTGTGTGCATGTGGGTTAGTGTTTCAGCTTGTCGCTCAAATCACTAGCCTCCTTGGCCTGGCACTGTAGCATTTTTGCCTCCTCTAAACCAATTTTGACCTGTGGACAGGTGGGGTGTGGGAGGTGTGTGTGTGTGTGTGTGTGTGTACATGTGTGCTTGTGTGTGTTTGCGTGTGTGCATGTGTGTTAGTGTTTCAGCTTGCCGTTCAAACCACTAGCCTCCATGGCCTGGAGCTGAAGCATGAATCTTCGCCTCCTCTAAACCAATTTTGACCTGTTGACAGGTGGGGTGTGGGAGGTGGGGGGACTGTGGGGGACGGTGGCATGGTGGTGTGTTTGTGTGTGTGTGTGTGTGTGTGTGTGTGTGTGTGTGTGTGTGTGTGTTTGCATGTGTGTGCGTGCGTGTGTGATAGTGTGTGTGTGTGCATTTGTGTGTGTATGCGTGTGTGCCTTGGCGCTGAAGCATCTTCGCCTCCTGTAAACCAATTGTGAACTGTTGACAGGTGGGTGTGTGGGTGTGTGGGTGGGGTGGGTGGGTAGGGGGGGGCATGGTTGTGTGTGTGTTTAGGTGTGTATGTGTATTTGTGTGTGCTTGCATGTGTGCCTTGGCGCTAAAGCATCTTCGCCTCCTCTATGCTGCTTTTGACCTATCGACAGCTGGGGTGAAGGAGGTGCGTGTGTGGTGTGTGTGTGGGGTGTGTGTGGGGGGGTGTGGGGTGTGTGTGGGGTGGGGTGGGGGTCAGGGGGGGGGGGGGGGGGGGGGGGGGGGGGGGGGGGGCATGGTTGTGTGTGTGTGTGTGATTTTGTGTGTGCTTGCATGTGTGCCTTGGCGCTAAAGCATCTTCGCCTCCTCTAAACCAATTTTGACCTGTCAAACATGTGGGGTGGGGGAGGTTTGTTGTGTGTGTTTGTGTGTGTGTGTGTGTGTGTGTGTGTGGGGGGGGGGGGGGGGGGGGTCAGGGGGGGGGGGCGTGGTTGCGTGTGTGCGTGTTTGTGTGTGCTTGCATGTGTGCCTTGGCGCAAAGCATCTTTGCATCCTCTGAACCAAGTTTGACCTGTTGACAAATGTGCATACATAAACATGCATGTTTCTTTGTCTTCATGTTTGTGTGTGTGCTTTGGCTCTGAAGAATCTTTGCCAACTCTAACCCAATTTTGACTTGTCAACAAGCGGGGGGGAGGGGGGGGTGGGGGGGGGGGGGAGGGGGGCATGGTGGTGTGTTTGTGTGTGTTTATGTACGTGCGTATTTGTGTGTGCATCTTCGCCCTCCTCTACACCAGTTTTAACCTGTCGACAAGTGGGGTTTGGGGAGATGTGTGTGTGTGGGGTGGGGTGGGGTGGGTGGGGTGGGGTGGGGGGCATGGTGGTGTGTTTTGTGTGTGTTTATGTATGTGCGTGTTTGTGTGTGTTTACATGTGCGCCTTGGTGCTGAAGCATCTTCACCTTCTCTAAGCCAATTTTGACCTGTCAACAAGTGGGGTGGGGTAGGTGGGGTAGGTGAGGGGACGGTGGTATGGTGGTGTGTTAGTGTGTGTGCGTGTGTGTCAGTGTGGTGCGTGTTGTGTCAGTGTGTGTGTGCGTGTGTGTCAGTGTGTGTGTGTGCGTGTGTGTCAGTGTGTGTGTGTGCGTGTGTGTCAGTGTGTGTGTGTGCGTGTGTGTGTGTGTGTGTGTGTGTCGTGTGTTGTCAGTGTGTGTGTGCGTGTGTGTCAGTGTGTGTGTGTGTGTGTGTCAGTGTGTGTGTGTTGCAGTGTGTGTGTGTGTGTGTGTGTGTCAGTGTGTGTGTGTGTGTCACGTGCGTGTGTGTGTGTGCAGTGTGTGTGTGTGTGTGGTGTGTGTGCGTGTGTGTCAGTGTGTGTGTGTGCATGTGTGTCAGTGTGTGTGTGTGCGTGTGTGTCAGTGTGTGTGTGCGTGTGTGTCAGTGTGTGTGTGTGCGTGTGTGTCAGTGGTGTGTGTGTGGTGTGTTTCAGTGTGTGTGTGTGCGTGTGTGTCAGTGTGTGTGTGTGTGTGTGTGTCAGTGTGTGTGTGTGCGTGTGTGTCAGTGTGTGTGTGTGTGTGTCGTGTGTGTGTGTCAGTGTGTGGTGTGTGTGTGTGTGTCAGTGTGTGTGTGTGCTGTGTGTCCGTGTGTGTGTGCGTGTGTGTCAGTGTGTGTGTGTGTGCGTGTGTGTCAGTGTGTGTGTGTGCGTGTGTGTCAGTGTGTGTGTGTGGTGCAGTGTGTGTGTGCGTGTGTGTCAGTGTGTGTGTGCGTGTGTGTCAGTGTGTGTGTGTGCGTGGTGTGTCGTTGTGTGTGTGTGTGTGCGTGTGTGTCAGTGTGTGTCGTGTGTGTCAGTGTGTGTGCGTGGCGTGTCAGTGTGTGTGTGTGTGCGTGTGTGTGTGTGTCAGTGTGTTGTGTGTGCGTGTGTGTCAGTGTGTGTGTGTGTGGTGTGTGTCGTGTGTGTGTGTGTGCAGTGTGTGTGTTGTGTGTGCGTGTGTTCAGTGTGTGTGTGTGTGTCAGTGTGTGTGTGTGTTGTGTGTGTGTGTCGTGTGAGTTTGTGTGTGTGTGAACCAGTCTCATGCTGCTCAAGTGCATCAGCCTCCACCTCCACACCACTCCCCCCCCCCCCCCCCCCCCCCCCCCCTCCCCCCCCCCACACACACACACCCCACCACCACCACCACCACACCCACTACCTCCCACAACCACATGAACATCCACCCGCCCACCCCACTGTACCTGCCATGCCTCCTGCTGAAGAACCATCTCATGCTGCTCAAGAGCATCAGCTTCACCCTTCACACCACTCCACACACACAAACACACTTCCCCCCCCCCCCCCCCCGACCCCACCCACCCACCCACTGTACCGCCATATACCTGCCATGCCTCCTGCTGAAGAACCATCTCATGTTGCTCAAGAGCATCAGCTTCACCCTTCACACCACTCCACACCCACAAACACACTTCCCCCCACCCACACACCCACACAACCACACCAGGCTCCTCCCCCCCCCCCCCCCCCCCCCCCCCCCGCACACACACCTACACCCACCCCACCCACACTGCACTGCCACGTACCTGCCATGCCTCCTGTTGATTAACCATCTCATGCTGCTCAAGTGCATCAGCTTCCCCCCCCCCACACACACACACCCCGACCCCCCCACCCCCACCCCACACTGTACCGCATGTACCTGCCATGCCTCCTGTTGATAACCATCTCATGCTGCTCAAGTGCATCAGCTTCCCCCCCCACACACACACACCCTGACCCCCCCCACACACACCCCACACTGTACCGCCATGTACCTGCCATGCCTCCTGTTGATTAACCATCTCATGCTGCTCAAGTGCATCAGCCTCCGCCTTCACCTTGGTTGCCTTGGCCCACTCACGTTGCCTAATCAGGTGCTCCTCAATTTTTCGCAGATTCAAAAGCTGCAGCCACAGTTGTTGTTTCAGGTTTCAGGTTTCAGGTTTCAGGGTTCAGAATTTTTGATTTTGAAAAAGGTGGTTGGGTAGGTGTTGTGTGTGTGGGGGTGGGGTGGGGTGTGGGGTGTGGGGTGTGGGTGGGGGGGAGGTGGGGGGGAGGTGGTTTGGTTGGAGGTGGTGGTGCGTGTCAGTGTAAGGGTGAGGATTGCCCACTCACGTTGCCTAATTAGGTGCTCCTTAATTTTGCTCAGATTCAAAAGCTGCAGTCACAGTTGTTGTTTCAGGTTTCAGGTTTCAGGTTTCAAGATTTTGATTCGAACAAAGGTTGGGTTGGGAAGGTGTGCGTGTGTGGTGTGAGGTGGTGGGGGGGGGAGGTGGGGGGAGGTGGGTGGTGGGAGGTTGTGGTGCGTGTCAGTGTTAGGGTGATTCTGGCGCACACACGTTGCCAGCGGTAATCAGGTGCTCCTCAAATTTTCGCAGATTCAAACGCTGCAGCCATGGTTGCTGTTTCAGGTTCCAGGTTACAGTTCTCAGGATTTGGTTTTGAAAACCAGTTTGGATAGGGGGGGATTATTTCCCCCTGTCACGGAAGCGCCGTTTGGATGAAGCTCCGATATGGAAGTCGTTATTGGGACAAGTGTGAGAGGTTTAGGAGATGACGCTCGCAACGTCCGGAACCAATGTTCGGCAGCAGCAAATCTAAAGCAATCTTAGCTCCGCATTGGGGATTGTGGGTTGGTTGGGTTGATTGGCTTGAAGGTGAGGTAAGGTAGGAAGGTGGGTGGTGTGGTGCGTGTCAGTGGTCAGTGTTTAGAGTTTGAGGCTGGCCACTCACGTTTGCCTAATCCCCCCATTATTTCCTCCCCAGTACTCCCCCCATCTAGTGTAGCCCACTCTCCGGCAACAGTACCCGACTAAAGCAAAGGATCCATCTTGGCTTAGGCAGGCGGTCTGTAGCCACTCGTGTGTGTGTGTGCTTGTGTCTCTATGTGTGTGTGCTTGTGTGTGTGTTTGTGTAGCCCACTCCCTACCTGACTACTCAATCTTGGCTTCAGCTGGCTGTCCGTAGCCACTCGTGAGAACCACATGCTGCTGGTCTTCTGCATGCCGGTTATCCAGATCTTGGTAACTGGTCTTGGTGTTTGTGTGTGTGTGTGCTTGTGTGTGTCTGTAAGCTCCCCCCCCCCCCCCCCCCGGTTTAGCCCACTCCCCATTCACCCGCCCACCTACTCACCCACCTACCTAACAACTCCATCTTGGCTTCGGCACGCTGTCTGTAGCCACTCGTGAGAATGCGGAAATGTAAAAATATGGCCTGGTCCTCTGCATGCCGGTTATCCAGATCTTGTAACTGGTCTTGGCGTTCGTGGTGTGTGTGTGTGTGTGTGTGCTTGTGTGGTGTCTGTAGCCCCCCCCCTCCCCCCCCCCACCCCCTGTTTAGACCCCTCCCCATTCACAACGCCCACCGACTCTCCACCTACCTGACTGCTCCCACCTTGGCTTAGGCAGGACTGTCCGTCGCCACTCATGAAAATGTGAAAATATAAACATTTTGCCTGCTCCTCCGCATGCCGGTTATCCAGATCTTGTAACTGGTCTTGGTGTTTAGATATCAACGCCTGCAGCTCCCCCTCCCTCCCACCAATAAACGCCTCATACTCAGCCAGCCTCTCCCTCCTCGCCCCCCCCACCCACCCCCACCCCCCTCCCCCCCCGTTTTAGTCCACCCCTCATTTATCCACCCCCACCTGACTACTCCCCCTTTCCCCCTCCCCCCTCCCCCCCCCCCAGTCCCCCCACCTTAAGTGTAGCCCACTACCTACTTCACAATTCCATCTTAGCTTCGGCAGGCCTGTTCTGTCGCCACTCGTGAAAATGTGGCCTGCCTCCTCTGCCTGTCGTTGATCAAGATCTTGCCTGCATGTCTCCCCACCACCCCGCCCACCATTCGCATACCCACCTGGCTACTCCACCTTGGCTTCGGCTGGCTGTCCGTCGCCACTCGTAAAAATGTGGGGCCTGCTCCTCTGCATGCCTATCGCCCAGCTCATGCGGCAGTTCCCCCCCCCCCCCCCCCCCCCCCCTACCCAGATTAGCCCCCTCCCCATTCACCCTCACCACCTACTCACCCACCCACCTGACTACTCCACCATGGCTTTCGGCTGGCTGTCCGTCGCCACTCGTAAAAATGTGGCCTGCTCCTCTGCATGCCTATCGCCCAGCTCATGCGGCAGTTCCCCCCCCCCCCCCCCCCCTCTACCCAGATTAGCCCCCTCCCCATTCACCCCTCCCACCTACTCACCCACCCACCTGACTACTCCACCATGGCTTCGGCTGGCTGTCGGTCGCCACTCGTAAAAATGTGGCCTGCTCCTCTGCAGCCTATCGCCCAGCTCATGCGGCAGTTCCCCCCCCCCCCCCCCCCCCCCCCCTACCCAGATTAGCCCCCTCCCCATTCACCCTCCCACCTACTCACCCACCCACCTGAACTACTCCACCAATGGCTACCGGCTGGCTGTCGGTCGCCACTCGTAAAAATGTAAGCCTGCTCCTCTGCATGCCTATCGCCAGCTCATGCGGCCAGTTCCCCCCCCCCCCCCCCCCCCCCCCCCCCCTACCCCAGATTAGCCCCCATCCCCATCCACCCTCCCACCTACTCACCCACCCACCTGACTGCTCCACCTTGGCTTCGGCTGGCTGTCCGTCGCCACTCGTAAAAATGTGGCCTGCTCCTCTGCATGCCGGTTATCCAGATCTTGTAATTGGTTTTGGTGTTTGTGTGTGTTTTTCTGTGTGTCTGTGTGTGTGTCTGTGTGTGTGTGTGCTTGTGTGTGTGTCTATGTGTGTGTCTGTGTGTGTGTGTGCTTGTGTGTGTGTGTGTAGCCCCCCCCCCCCCCCCCCCCCCCCCCACTCCCCTCGTTTAGCCCACTCCCAGTCACCCCCCCCCCACACCTAGTGTCGCCCACTCCCTACCTGCTGGCTTGCCACCTTGGCATCGGCTGGCTGTCCGTCGCCACCGGTTGAAAAAGTGGCCTGCTCCTCCGCATTGCCGGTTATCCTAGATCTTGCAATTGGTCTTGGTGTTTGTGTGTGTTTTTTCTGTGTGTCTGAGTGTGTGTCTGTGTGTGTGTGTGCCGCTGTGTGTTGTGTGCAGCCCCCCCCCCCTCGTTACACCACTAGCCCCCCCCACTCTTGCGCTCACCCCCCCACCTAGTGATCTGCTCCACTCCCTACCTGACTGCCGCTCCACCTTGGCTTCGGCTGGCTGTCCGTCGCCACTCGGTAAATCTTTGTGCCTAAACACTGTGGCCTGCTCCTCTTGCATTGCCGTTATGCCAGACTTGTAATTGGTTTTGGTGTTTAGATATCAGCGCCTGCAGCTCCCCCTCCTGCCCACCTACAAACGCCTCATACTCTTAACCGCTGCATGGGTGTCGTCAAGTGATTCCATCTCGACCAGTTGGCCTGTCTGCCAGTGAACTGCAAGGTGGGTTGGAATGGGGGGGTAGGGGGGGTGGGGGGGGCTATTGACAATCTCAACCAGTACATTGCTGGGTTTTATTTGCATTGCTGGGTTTAATAGCTGTATGGGTGTCGTCAAGTGTTTCGATCTCGACCAGTTGCCTGTTTTGACAGTGACTGCGGGTGTGTGGTGTGTAGGGGTGTGTGGTGTGTGCGTGTGTGTGGGGTGTGTGGGGGGGGTGCTATTTATAATCACCATCAATGCATTTCTGGGTTTATAATGCATTTTCTGGGTTTATAATGCATTTCTGGGTTTATAATACATTGCTGCTTTTATTTGCATGTATGGTCAGACTCAGCTGCATGGGTGGCGTCAAGTGTTTCCATCACAGCCAGTTGCCTGTCTGACAGTGACTGCAAGGTGGGTTGGGGTGGGGGGGGAGGGGGGGGGGGGGGGGGGGCTATTGACAATCCACCACCAGTGCATTGCTGGTTTAATAGCTGTATAGGTTGACGTCAAGGTTTCGATCTCGACCACTTGCCTGTCTGACAGTGACTGCGGGGGTGGGTGGGGGTGGGGGGCTATTGACAATCTCCACCAGTACATTGCTGGGTTTTATTTGCATTGCTGGGTTTTATTTGCATGCTGGGTTTAATAGCTGTATAGGTGTCGTCAATTTTTCGATCTTGACCACTTGCCTGTCTGACAGTCAGACTGCGGGAGGGGGGGGGGGGGGGGGGGGGGGGGGTATTTATAATCGCCACCAAAGCATTGCTGGTTTTATTTTGCATGCATGGTATTAATAGCAGCGTGATGTCATCAAGTGTTTCCATCTCGACCAGTTGACCCAGTCTGTCAGTGACTGCGGGGGTGGAGTGGGGTGGGGTGGGGAGGGGGTATTTATAATCGGCACCAATGCATTGCTGGTTTTATTTGCATGCATGGTATTAACAGCAGCCGCGAGTGTCATCAAAGTGTTTTCCATCTCGACCAGTTACCAGTCTGTCAGTGACTGCGGGGTGAGGTGAGGTGGTGGGTGAGGTGGGGTGGGTGGGGTGGGGTCTGGGGTGGGGTGAGGGGGGGTGGGGTGACCAGTTGCCAGTCTGTCAGTGACTGCGGGTGAGGTGAGGTGGGTGGGTGAGGTGGGGTGAGGTGGGTGGGTGGGTGGGTGGGTGGGTAGGTGAGGTGGGTGGGTGGTGGGTGGGTGGGTGGGTGGGTAGGTGAGGTGGGTGGGGTGGGTGGGTAGGTGAGGGTGGTGGGTGGGTGGTGGGTGGTGGGTGGTAGGTGAGGTCTATTTATTATCAAATTCCCACCAATGCATTGCTGCTTTTATTTGAATGCATGGTTTAAATAGCAGCATGTGTGTCGTCAAGTGTTTACATCACTGCCATTGCCAGTCTGTCAGTGACTGCAAGGGGAGGTGGGGTTAGTGGGTGGTGGGTAGGTGAGGTCTATTTATTATCACCACCAATGCATTGCTGCTTGTATAATGCATTGCTGCTTATATAATGCATTGCTGCTTGTGTAATGCATTGCTGCTTTTATTTGCATGTATGGTTTTAATAGCAGCATGTGTGTTGTCAAGTGTTTCCATCTCGACCAGTTGCCTGTCTGTCAGTGACTGCATGGTGAAAACACATGGATGTGCTCTGGATGTGTTCTTAATACACATGGATGTGCACCTGAAACTCACAACCAATGCATTGGTGGTTTTATAATGCATTGGTGGTTTTATAATGCATTGGTGGTTTTATTTGCATTTAGGGTTTATAATCGCCACCAAAGCATTGCTGGTTTTATTTGCATGCATGGTATTAATAGCAGCGTGAGTGTCATCAAGTGTTTCCATCTCGACCAGTTGCCAGTCTGTCAGTGACTGCGGGGGGGTGGGGTGGGTGGGGTGGGGGAGGGGGGTATTTATAATCGGCACCAATGCATTGCTGGTTTTATTTGCATGCATGGTATTAACAGCAGCGCGAGTGTCATCAAGTGTTTCCATCTCGACCAGTTACCAGTCTGTCAGTGACTGCGGGGTGAGGTGAGGTGGGTGGGTGAGGTGGGGTGGGGTGGGGTGGGGTGGGGTGAGGGGGGTGGGGTGACCAGTGCCAGTCTGTCAGTGACTGCGGGGTGAGGTGAGGTGGGTGGGTGAGGTGGGGTGAGGTGGGGTGGGTGGGGTGGGTGGGTGGGTAGGTGAGGTGGGTGGGTGGGTGGGTGGGTGGGTGGGTAGGTGAGGTGGGTGGGTGGGTGGGTGGGGTAGGTGAGGTGGGTGGGTGGGTGGGTGGGTGGGTGGGTGGTGGGTGGGTGGGTGGGTAGGTGAGGTCTATTTATTATCACCACCAATGCATTGCTGCTTTTATTTGCATGCATGGTTTTAATAGCAGCATGTGTGTCGTCAAGTGTTTACATCACTGCCAGTTGCCAGTCTGTCAGTGACTGCAGGGGGAGGTGGGGTTAGTGGGTGGGTGGGTAGGTGAGGTCTATTTATTATCACCACCAATGCATTGCTGCTTGTATAATGCATTGCTGCTTATATAATGCATTGCTGCTTGTGTAATGCATTGCTGCTTTTATTTGCATGTATGGTTTTAATAGCAGCATGTGTGTTGTCAAGTGTTTCCATCTCGACCAGTTGCCTGTCTGTCAGTGACTGCATGGTGAAAACACATGGATGTGCTCTGGATGTGTTCTTAATACACATGGATGTGCACCTGAAACTCACAACCAATGCATTGGTGGTTTTATAATGCATTGGTGGTTTTATAATGCATTGGTGGTTTTATTTGCATGTATGGTTTTAATAGCAGCATATTTGTGGTCAAGTATTTTCATCTCAGCCAGTTGCCTGTCTGTCAGTGACTGCGGGGTGACAAGTTCGATGCAGCGTCGCCTGCGACGCTAAAATTTGGCGGAGAGTGATCGCGAGGGAGCGACAGGTGGCAACGGAAGCGAGTTAGTTACGAGACCGTTGGCTGACGTGTCGGGCTTCATCACGGTCAGACGGATGGATGGATGGATGGATGGATGGATGGATGGATGGATGGATGGATGGATGGATGGATGGTTGGATGGACGGACAAATGGGTAACACTGGGGGCTCCCGCCCCCCAGAAGGGGGGGCTCCGCCAAAAACAAATTGATGTGCCCTTTATTCACATGAGTGTGCACTTTATACTCCCCTCTAATGCATTGCTGGTTTTATAATGTATTGCTGGTTTTATAATGTATTGCTGGTTTTATAATGTATTGCTGGTTATATAATGTATTGCTGGTTTTATAATGTATTGCTGGTTTTATAATGTATTGCTGGTTTTATAATGTATTGCTGGTTTTATAATGTATTGCTGGTTTTATAATGTATTGCTGGTTTTATAATGTATTGCTGGTTTTATAATGTATTGCTGGTTTTATAATGTATTGCTGGTTTTATAATGTATTGCTGGTTTTATAATGTATCGCTGGTTTTATAATGTATCGCTGGTTTTATAATGTATCGCTGGTTTTATAATGTATCGCTGGTTTTATAATGTATTGCTGGTTTTATAATGTATTGCTGGTTTTATAATGTATTGCTGGTTTTATAATGTATCGCTGGTTTTATAATGTATCGCTGGTTTTATAATGTATCGCTGGTTTTATAATGTATTGCTGGTTTTATAATGTATTGCTGGTTTTATAATGTATTGTTGGTTTTATAATGTATTGCTGGTTTTATAATGTATTGCTGGTTTTATAATGTATTGCTGGTTTTATAATGTATTGCTGGTTTTATAATGTATTGCTGGTTTTATAATGTATTGCTGGTTTTATAATGTATCGCTGGTTTTATAATGTATCGCTGGTTTATAATGTATCGCTGGTTTTATAATGTATCGCTGGTTTTATAATGTATCGCTGGTTTTATAATGTATCGCTGGTTTTATAATGTATTGCTGGTTTTATAATGTATTGCTGGTTTTATAATGTATTGCTGGTTTTATAATGTATTGCTGGTTTTATAATGTATTGCTGGTTTTATAATGTATTGCTGGTTTTATAATGTATTGTTGGTTTTATAATGTATTGCTGGTTTTATAATGTATCGCTGGTTTTATAATGTATTGCTGGTTTTATAATGTATTGCTGGTTTTATAATGTATTGCTGGTTTTATAATGTATCGCTGGTTTTATAATGTATTGCTGGTTTTATAATGTATTGCTGGTTTTATAATGTATCGCTGGTTTTATAATGTATTGCTGGTTTTATAATGTATTGCTGGTTTATAATGTATTGCTGGTTTTATAATGTCTGGTTATTGCTGGTTTATTGCACATATGGTTGTTATAGCCGCATGTGTGTCATCAAGTGTCTGGTAATGATAACGCCTGGTGGGGCGTGGTGTTAAGGGAGACCATCGTACGCTGGTAGGGAGCGGTCTTCTACCTCAACTGGACAAGCTACCATCGCGGTTGACAACGACCTGCAACGCCAAGAGCGACCAGGGGGAATCGCCCCCCCGACTCTTCATCCTCAAAGTGATTTGGTCTACCACTAGACCAATGTATATCTCTGAAAGGGGCTCATCAAGTGCTTGCAGCTCCACCAGTTGTCAGTTAGTCAGGGACTGTGTGCAAAAAACCAAAGGATATGCACAAACTACCACACACATACACACACCAAAACACACACACTACCACACACTACCACAAACCTACTACCATGCCCAAACACACACCAAAACACACACACTCTACCACACACACTACCACACACAAACATACAAAACCTACCACGCACTACCACACACCAACTACCACGCACAAACACACATACATACATACTACCACACACAAACAAACAAAACCTACCACGCACTACCACAAACCAACTACCACGCACAAACACACATACATACACACTACCACACAATAACGCACACACACTCACTCTCACACATACACACACACACACGCTCACACACATACACACCAAAACACGCATACACTACCACACAAACACCCACCCACTACCACACACTACCACACACACACACAAACTACCAGACACACAACCCCCCCCACACATCACTACCCCCCCCCCCCCCACACCCCCACCCCACTCCCACCTTCCACCCACACCCACACCTCCACCCACCCTCCCCGCCTCCATGTTATGCAGACTACTGGAGTACACCCTACAACAGCCTGCACATGTTCATGTAGCAACCTGAACCGGGTGCAGGCAGCCGTAGGGGCACCCAGGTTAAGCTTCTGCCATTTCACATGTGTATAACGACCATACCTGCATTTGTGCCTCATCCTCTTCACTCTTCAACCGCTCAATTTCCAGCTGCTTATCCAAAGCGCTGCCATAATCGCCCTGTCGCGACTTCTCAGCGCGCTCCACAGCCACCATACTGACCTCCGCCGGGACGGGGATACCCACCATGGTACGGGCCCCAGCAGCCATTATTCACCGTGGCGATAACGGACAGGATATAAGCTATCAAGCAGGGCTGGGTTCTCTAACGGATGAAATTTGCACCCGGGTTGGGTTGGGTTGGGTTGGGTCGGGTTGGCTCGACAACGTGATCTGTAGGGGTAGGGTAAAGGTCGCACAGGACGCGGTTGTACGGCTTGTGAAAGGCGCGGATGGGGCGGGCAGGCAAAGCTATGCTAATAATATGCTGTTGATACCAGCGAAATAACGATAAGTCTTTTGGGTTTGAGTTGCAGAGGTGTTAGTGATTTCGTCTTTGAGGCGAGGGCCCTCACGAGGGTAGGTGGGGGATTGGGCGAAGACCAACGGCCGCGGACGCGTCCGGACGGAAATACGGAGGATTAGTCATGATAATTCGAAACGACGTTGCGACAGTTGGAGAATCGTGGGCCGACTAGGGCTGTCGAATGCGAAAGAAAGTAAGACAACTCTGAAAGCAAGCTGCGATATTTTGATTATGGATTGGCGGGGGGCGTCGCTTCACTTGAAATTCTGCATTGAGTTAAGTTAATCGTTGCATACATCGGTGTTCTTTATCTGCCAGGTCATGTATTTGTCGAGCCTATACATACTTAACATGCCAGGTCATGTACTTCACCCGTGTTGTACTTCTACATGAGCTCAGCACCTTCGTACGTCTTCCGAGGCCGTAGCACGTGCGCCGTTAGGGATTTGTGTAGGTATCTAGAGGGATTCAAGGAGCGTTCTCGTTAAACAATGCTTTAATAGTGCTTTAGAGATTCGTCGAGAACTGGAAGACATTTCCAGAGGCAGCTCGAGTTGACAAAACTAATTTTTCGGAAGTCCAACCCTACCTCATATGCCTTTTATGCTTTTTATGCCTGCTGTGTCGGCTGTGGGTTGGCGTGGCCTTATTATTGTATTGCCTTTCATGGCTTCATTTACCTTGCGCCTTACGCGCCGCGCAAGCTTGACGCTTGCGTGGCTCCAACTTGAAGGTTGGCGTACGGGTCCTAATTCCAGTCTAGTATAATCCAGAGTCTGAGAGCGACGAGATCCTAATTCTATAATTGCTATTCCTCGTTGCTCTTTGATACCTCCAATGATTAATTTGGCTCAGTTTCCAGTTCAACTCAGATCCCTCCTGCGAAGTGTGTCATTCCCTGTGCGAAGTGTGTCATTCTCGTTGGGCAAGTAGCGATAATGCGCAGGTATTCTCTCGCTACCCCTGCGGTGTGCGGGCATTAGCAATGATATCGCTACTGCGTCTTGTAAGGAGCCTTGGTCTTCTTCTTCTCATTGGCTCATTTGCTCAGGTGGGAGTAAGCACTATTATGCAAGAGTCTTACCTATTTCTCGCAACTCCAGCATTTGGGTGTAATCCAAGACAGCTTTGAAGCCCTATTCCGATATCAACTACGCCCTTCCTCGCAAAAATATATCGCAACAACTCAGCCATCTCCCTTGCGTGCAAATACACGCAAGCAGATTGCTCAATGCCCCATCCCACAGGCTGCAATTCCATTTTCTCGAAAAAGCTACTGAGAAAGTTCTCGACCCTCGCGGATGCATGACATTTTGCCCGTGGAAATTCGCGCAGTGCCAATTTTCGTACTCCGTGTTGAAGCAAGAGCATGTACGCGTAAAGGATAACTGGCTATGCTTACAACGCTGGAGTTCGGTCAACCTGCTCCTCCCCACAGGCTTACTCATCTCAGTCATTGCGGGGAGCTGCCTCGGCCCCTATTAACCACAATCTGAAAGTTCGCTCTCGGTCATTTTCCTAAACGGCAACGCCTCCTGATGCTCTTGATCCAAAGCCATGCCAGGCAGTGTGCGGACATGCTCCCAAGACAAGCCAGGCATTCCAGGCCAGAAAGGTTTTGGGACTAGTAACGTGTGCAGATGTGCTTCAAAGCCAAGCCAATCTTTCCAACTTGTTAAGACATCTTTTCCCCCCTCTCTTTACCCCTATGCCCCCACCCCCCCCCCCCCCCCACACACACAACCATACCCCCCCCACCCCCCACCCCCCACCCCCCACACACACACACATACACATACCCACCCCCATACCATAACCGACCCCACCAAACCCAAACCCCAAACCCAGCCCCATCCCTTACCCCAACTCAACCCAATTCCCAACCCAACCCAACCCCAACCCCAGCCCCAACCCCAGCCCCAGCCCCAGCCCCTGCCCCATCACCAATCCCAACCAGCCCATCCCCAACCCACCCCCAAGCCCAGCCCCAACCCAACCTCAGCACCAGCCCCAACCCCAACCCCAACCCCAGCCCCAACCCCAATCCAATCCCAACCAACCCCCAGCCCCAGCCTCAACCCAACCCCAGCCCCAATCCCAATCTCAACCAACCCCCAGCCCCAGCCTCAACCCCAACCCTACTGGATAACCCACCACCATGAGTGGCTACCCTCCAGCCCCAAACCCACCCCCAACCCGAACCCCAACCCCTTGCAGGCCCTACTTGATAACCCACCACCCCCAGTGGCCACCCTCCAGCCCCTCTTCCTCAGCCGTTTTGCCAAGTCGGTTATAACCGCCTCCCTGGACCAACCCCTGTGTGATTCGGTTAAGGACTTACAGCCTGGCACAAGCTTCCTCCTACGCCTCACACCCCAGATAAAGAAGGGGGCGAAGCAAAGCAGCAGCAGGGGGCTAAGGACAAGTACGCAGCAGGGGGGGCAACAGGGAGGCGGTTTCGATCTTACCGGACAGCTGTCTTCTGACTGCAGCTCCATCTCTTTCAGCTTGAATCCAAATTCATATTTGGATTCAAATTCAAATTCAAACCTGGCTGGAGTTGATGAGGCTGAAGTGGTAGGGGGTGATGGTGATGGCCAGGCTGGCAGTAACACCATCGGTAGTGGTGACCTAGGCATTGGACCATATAGCGCTCAGTTGCTACGCCAGGCTGGCGAGGGGCAGCAGCAGCAGGGGGGGGCTGCGGACGAGGACGAGTTCGCCCTCCTGGGTAGTGATGGCCCTGTCGTAGTTCTAGTAGTGGATGGGGCGCTTCTGAAGATGACTAACACCCAGGTACTGTTACAGCCTGGCAGCGATATTGTGAGCATAACCCTAAACCCAACAGCCGCCTCTAACCAAACTGCCAAGGTTGGGTTAGAGCTGGAGGGTCCAGCAGAGATTGTGGGTTCCCAAACCCTGGTTTGGGACCCTGGAAGTGTGACCAAGCAGTATTTTAGTGTGAGACTGCTCAGCGCGCCGCCGGTAGGCCACGGGACAGCTGCAGTCGCTAGAATCCGGCCGGTGGATAACGCAGTCGTGGTGTCGGAGGAGGAAGGGATGACCGCCATCACAGTCGTAGTGCCGACTGTAGTGCCTGTCAGCCGGTACTTGGCAGTATACCGAAACAACAGCCTGGCGCAGGGACCAGTAGCCACACTCCCCCTGCTGGTGCAGTCAATCAGTGCTTACCCACTAGTGGTGGCATTTGAAGCTGTGCTCATGTATGCATCGGGTAGGCCACTGTATTGTTGTTATTTTTTTGTATTACATATTATGACAGATAATGAGATTTATTCATTCATACTTTATTTAGAATTTATTAATATTATGATTATTATCATTATTGTTGTTGTTGTTAGGTGAATGCTTCTTGCGTCCATCAGTGCGTACCCTCTAGTGGTAGCATTTGAAGCTGTGCTTATATATGCATCAGGTAGGCCACTGTTTGGTTGTTATTATTATTTATTTGCTATTATTCAACAGTTTTGATGTATTTATTTGTTATTATTATTGTTATTATTATTATTATTATTATTATTATTATTATTATTGTTATTATTATAATTATTGTTATTTCCGTTAGGCTAATGGTGCAGTCCATCAGTGCTTACCCCCGCTAGTGAAGGCATTTGAAGCTGTGCTTATATATGCATCAGGTAGGCCACTGTTTGGTTGATAGTATTATTGATTTGCTAGTATTCAACATAATTTATGTATTTATGTGTTATTATTATTTTGCCGTTAGGCTAATGGTGCAGTCCATCATTGCTTACCCATTAGTGGTGGCATTTGAAGCTGTGCCCGTGTATGTATCAGGTAGGCAACTGTTCTGTTGTTGTTATGATTATTTATGTATGATTATTTGATATTATGTGTGAAGATATGATTTGAAGCTGTGCTCATATAAGCACCTGGTAGGCCACTGGTCTGTTTTTTATTTTTTTATCTATGCATTATTATTTATTTATAATTAGTATTAATATTAGTATTCGTTTTGGAATAAGTATAATTGTTATAATTGTTGTTGTTGTAGTTGTTAGGCGTATGGTGCTTGCATCCATCAGTGCTTGCCCACTAGTGGTGGCATTTGAAGCTGTGCTCATATAGGCATCAGTGCATCATGTAGGTCGCTTTTTTGTTTGTTTAATGTTTGGATTGGTTTTCGCTCAAGTTGTTTTAAAGTCTGGTCCTGATGCTACCCCCCCTCCATCCCATCCCACCCCCAACCTATCACAACCCAGCCCAACCACATTCCATTTCATCCCAATGCCAACACAACACCAACATAACCCTACCCTACCCCAACCAACCCAACCCAACCTAGCCAGCCCAAACCCAGCCCAGCTCAGCCATACCCCACCCAACCCAACCCTGACCCTAGGTTGTGCCAACATCACTACCTGCCAGTCAGCCACCAGCGACCCAAACTAACCCAACTCATCCAATCCCATCCCATCCCATTCCTACCCAACCCAACCCAACCCAACCCAACCCAACCCAACCCAACCCATCCCATCCCATCCCAACCCAACCCAACCCAACCCAACCCAACCCAACCCAACCCAATCCCCACTCATCCCATCCCATCCCATTCCTACCCAAGCCCAACCCAACCCAACCCAACCCAACCCAACCCAACCCAACCATCCCATCCCAACCCCAATCCAACTCTACCCCAACCCCATCTTAAACCAAACCCCAACCCTAGGTTGTGCCAACATAACGACCTGCCAGTCAGCCATCCCATGCCAACCCAACACCCACTCAACACCACCACCACCACCAATACCAACACCAACACCAACACCAACCTCAAACCCTATGTTGTGCCAACATAACGACCTGCCAGTCAGCCATCCCATGCCAACCCAACACCCACTCACCACCACCACCACCACCAATACCAACACCAACACCAACCTCAAACCCTAGGTTGTGCCAACATAACGACCTGCCAGTCAGCCATCCCATGCCAACCCAACACCCACTCACCACCACCACCACCACCAATACCAGCACCAACACCAACCTCAAACCCTAGGTTGTGCCAACATAACGACCTGCCAGTCAGCCATCCCATGCCAACCCAACACCAACTCAACTCCAACACCAACACCAACACCAACCCTAGGTTGTGCCAACATAACGACCTGCCAGTCAGCCATCCCATGCCAATCCAACACCAACTCAACTCCAACACCAACACCAACACCAACCCTAGGTTGTGCCAACATAACGACCTGCCAGTCAGCCATCCCATGCCAACCCAACACCAACTCAACTCCAACACCAACACCAACACCAACCCTAGGTTGTGCCAACATAACAACCTGCCAGTCAGCCATCCCATGCCAACCCAACACCAACTCAACTCCAACACCAACACCAACACCAACCCTAGGTTGTGCCAACATAACGACCTGCCAGTCAGCCATCCCATGCCAACCCAACACCAACTCAACTCCAACACCAACACCAACACCAACCCTAGGTTGTGCCAACATAACGACCTGCCAGTCAGCCATCCCATGCCAACCCAACACCAACTCAACACCAACACCAACCCTAGGTTGTGCCAACATAACAACCTGCCAGTAAGCCAACCAGCGACCCAAACCAACCCAACTCATGCCATCCCATCCCATCCCATTCCATCCTATCCCAACCCAGCCCCACTCATCCCAACCCCAACCCAACCAACCTAACCCCAACCCAACCCAACCTCAAACCCTAGGTTGTGCCAACATCACCACCTGCCAGTCAGCCATCCAGCAAGCGGGAACCATCAGGATATGGAATGCAAACGGTACTGCTGTGGTCGCAGCCCTCTCCAGCAGTACAGGTTCCAGCTCAAACAGTGGGGAAAGTACTACTTGGATTCCAGCGGCAGTACAGCTGTATATTAACTGGACTTTGGTCCCGTATTCAGCAGCATTGCGTGTTGGCTTGAAACTCACTCCCCTTGAAAATGCAATTATTGATCGAGCTGGTAGTGGGAGCGATGAGAATGATGTGGATGCGGGTGCGGATGATGCCTACTCCATCTTCGATTCCATCTTCTTCATCTATGGCGTGCCCGAGGGCCAATGCCCACCTGGCACCATCATCCCCGGAGGGGGGCCTAGCCCATCAGCTGGGGGCAGCAGCAGCAGCAGTAGCAGCAGCAGCAGCAGCGCCCCCTCTCCAGGGGGGGGCGTAGTACAAGATATGTACCTCTCCATGTGCTGCGGTACAAAGAGGGACCTGGTACCGCCCTTTCACTCCCCCTCCACAATGGGTGGCTCTGAATACACCCTGCTGTGGCCCTACGGAAACAGGGGGGGGCGCAGCCAACTGGTGGTACAGATGAGGGAGGAAAGCCATGTGGTGCTGGTGCCCTGGGTTAGTTGCAGCGCCTGGAGGGGCAAGGAGCTTGGCAATACACTGACCGTTGAATTTCAGCCCCGGGGGGGGCAGTCAGTCGGTACCGCCGAGGTGTCTCTTGACCTGGATTTCCTATCCAACGAAAGTTGCTCTATTGGGGTCTTGGTCCTAAGCCCCCTGCTGCCCTCTCTTTTCTCCCATGCTGCCCCCATGATCGGGCAGTACAAAGACGGGGTGGATTACACCACACTTGGGCAGTACACTGTCACTCTTGTACCGCTAGCCAACCCAGCACTGCTGCAGCTCGCAGGGCTCTCCTTCTTGGAATGGCAGCCTGGCAAGAACGAAACCATCCTAGCTGGCAGAGCCACAGGGTTGCTCACCATGCTGCCTGTGTGTGGCATGCCAGCCCTTGTGCGTGAGCTAGCTGGCTCTCTGCCCCAGGCAGTTGCCAGGTCATACAAGAAAGGGAATACAAAGAGCACCTTGCAATCAACCCAGTCGCTCCTCATGGCGTCCATTGGTGGCGATGTGGAAGCTTTTAAAAAGGTGAGTTATGGTGGTGGTGGTTGCGGTGGTTGCAGTGGTATTGGTGGCGATGTGGAAGCTTTAGGTGAGTTATGGTGGTGGTGGTTGCGGTGGTTGCGGTGGTATTGGTTGCGATGTGGAAGCTTTAGGTGAGTTATGGTGGTGGTGGTTGCGGTGGTATTGGTGGCGATGTGGAAGCTTTAGGTGAGTTATGGTGGTGGTGGTTGCGGTGGTTGCGGTGGTATTGGTGGCGATGTGGAAGCTTTAGGTGAGTTATGGTGGTGGTGGTTGCGGTGGTTGCGGTGGTATTGGTGGCGATGTGGAAGCTGTAGGTGAGTTATGGTGGTGGTGGTTGCGGTGGTATTGGTGGCGATGTGGAAGCTTTAGGTGAGTTATGGTTGTGGTTGTGGTGATGGTAATGATAGTGGTGGGGGTGGGGGTGATGGTGATGGTGGCAATCAGGTCAGTCGCTCCTCATGGCGTCCATTGGTGGCGATGTGGAAGCTTTAGGTGAGTTATGGTGGTGCTGCTGCTGGTGGCGGTGACGGTGGTGGTGGTTGTGGCGGTGGCGGTGGTGGTGGTGGTGGTGGTGATGTGGAAGCTTTAAGCGGGTTATGGTGGTGCTGCTGCTGGTGGTAGTGACGGTGGTGGTGGTTGTGGCGGTGGTGGTGGTGATGTGGAAGCTTTAAGTGGGTTATGGTGCTGCTGCTGCAGGCGGTGACGGTGGTGGTGGTTGTGGCGGTGGTGGTGATGTGGAAGCTTTAAGTGGGTTATGGTGCTACTGC
Source organism: Microglena sp. YARC (assembly GCA_022414725.1). Lineage (NCBI taxonomy): Eukaryota > Viridiplantae > Chlorophyta > Chlorophyceae > Chlamydomonadales > Chlamydomonadaceae > Microglena > Microglena sp. YARC. Next base: position 27,952 of record JAJSRW010001917.1, read on the forward strand.
TGGTGGTAGTGACGGTGGTGGTGGTTGTGGCGGTGGTGGTGGTGGTGGTGATGTGGAAGCTTTAAGTGGGTTATGGTGGTGCTGCTGCTGGTGGCGGTGACGGTGGTGGTGATGGTTATGTGGAAGCTTTAAGTGGGTTATGGTGCTGCTGCTGGTGGCAGTGACTGTGGTGGTGGTGGTGGCGGTGGTGGTGATGGTGGTGATGTGGAAGCTTTAAGTGGGTTATGGTGGTGCTGCTGCTGGTGGTGGCGGTGACGGTGGTGGTGGCGGTGGTGGTGGTGGTGGTGATGTGGAAGCTTGAAGTGGGTTATGGTGGTGCTGCTGCTGGTGGCGGTGACGGTGGTGGTGGTGGTGGCGGTGGTGGTGGTGGTGATGTGGAAGCTTTAAGTGGGTTATGGTAGTGCTGCTGCTGCCGGCTGGGTGACGGTGATGGTGTGGTGACTGTGGCAGTAGTGGTGACGGTGGTGGTGGCTATGTAGAAGCTTTATGTGGGTTATGGTGGTGCTGGTGGTGGTGATGGTGATGGTGGTGATTTACTCAGTCGCTCCTCATGGCGTCCGTTGGTGGTGGTGTGGAAGCTTTATGTGGGTTATGCTGGTGCTGGTGAGGGTAGTGCTGGTTTAGGTAGGTTATGATGGTGGTGATAGTGGCGTTGGTGGTGGCAAAGTGGAAGCTTTGGTGGGTTATGGTGGTGGTGGCAGTGATGGTGGTGATCTACTCAGTCACTCCTCATTGCGTGGATTTGTGGTGGTGTGGAAGCTTTAGGTGGGTTATGGTGGTGGCGGTGATGGTGATGGTGATGGTGGTGATCTACTCAGTCACTCCTCATTGCGTGGATTGGTGGTGGTGTGGAAGCTTTAGGTGGGTTATGGTGGTGGCGGTGATGGTGATGGTGGTGATCTACTCAGTCACTCCTCATTGCGTGGATTGGTGGTGGTGTGGAAGCTTTAGGTGGGTTATGGTGGTGGTGGCAGTGATGGTGATGGTGGTGATCTACTCAGTCACTCCTCATTGCGTGGATTGGTGGTGGTGTGGAAGCTTTAGGTGGGTTATGGTGGTGGCGGTAATGGTGATGGTGGTGATCTACTCAGGCACTCCTCATTTCGTCGATTTGTGGTGGTGTGGAAGCTTTAGGTGGGTTATGGTGGTGGCGGTGGCGGTGATGGTGATGGTGGTGATCTACTCAGGCACTCCTCACTGCGTGGATTGGTGGTGGTGTGGAAGCTTTAGGTGGGTTATGGTGGTGGCGGTGATGGTGATGGTGGTGATCTACTCAGGCACTCTTCATCGCCTGGATTGGTGGTGGTTTGGAAGCTTTAGGTGGGTTATGGTGGTGGCGGTGATGGTGATGGTGGTGATCACTCAGGCACTCCTCATGACGGCCTTTGGTGGCGAGGTGGAAGATTTAGGTAGGTTATGGTGGTGGTGCTGCTGCTGCTGTTTGTGGCGGTGATGGTTGTGGTGGTAGTTGTGGCGGTAATGTCAAAGCTGTAGGTGGGTCATGGTGGTGGTGGCAGTGATGGTGTTGGTATTGGTGTTGATGTGGAAGCTGTAGGTGGGTTATGGTGGTGCTGGTGGTGGTGGTGGCAGTGATGGTGCGGGTGGTGATCTATTCAGGCACTTTTCATAGTGTCCATTGGTGGTGAGGTGGAAGCTTTAGGTGGGTTATGGTGGTGGTGCTGCTGCTGTTTGTGGTGGTGGTGGTTGTGGCGGTAATGTCGGAGCTGTAGGTGGGTCATGGTGGTGGTGGCGGTGATGGTGTTGGTATTAGTGTGGTGTGGAAGCTTTAGGTGGGTTATGATGGTGGTGGTGATGGTGGTGGTTGTGGTTGTTGTGGCGGTGATGCGTAAGCATTCTGTTGGTTTATGATACTGGTGGTGGTGATCATTGATGGGCTGTCACCGCCAATCAATCAAATCAAATTGAATTGAATCCCCCCCCCCCCCCCCCCACACACACACACACACACACACACACACATACATACACAGACACACAATCACATACACACACACACACACACACACTCGCAGGCACCTTCATGTTGCGCCTTCTGAGTGAGGGTTCCGATGAGGTCAGTGAGGAGAGCTATGAAGAAGCTGCCCTGTGGGCTGTCACGGCTGCTGCAGAGGGCTCCATGCGCATCCCCCCCCTGGTTTGGTTGGAGCAACATAAGGGCAAGGAGCGTAGCCAGGGGACAGGGGCAGGAACGGATGCAGCCTACCCAGCCCCTCAGCCCCTGCTACTTGTGTTTAATACTGAGTACACGTAAGTGGGTGGGTGTGGGGTGGATTGTTTGTGTGTGTGGCGTGCCCCCCCCCCCCCCCCCCCCCCACACACACACACACTACACACACACACCACCACGCACACACACACACACACACACACACACACCACACACACACACACACAAAATTAAAATCAAACTCCCTGCCGCTCCAGGCCATATCCCCCCCCCCCCCCCCCCACCCCCCCACCTCCCCACACACACACACATCACCACCACCACCCCACAAACACAAACACATTGACACACACATCCCACCCACAAAACACTTACACCCCCCCCCCCCCCCACATTCTCCCACCCCCCACCCCCACATTACCTCCCACCCCCACCCCCTCCGCTCCAGGCCAATCTGCAGTTCTGATGCGGGCATGCTTCTTGAGGAGGACCTTATACCAGATAGCGCCATCATGCTGTCTGAGCTGCCACCTGGGGCTTTGAAGGCTGGCATTCACATTGAGGTGAGGGAAAAGGGGAGGGGGGGGGGGGGGGGGGGGGGGGAGGGAGTAGGGTGTTTGTGTGTGCGTGGAGGGGTGTGTGGTAGTGTTTGGGTGGTTGGAGGGGGGGGGGGGGGACGCTACCTGCACACACACACACAACACATCTACCCTATTGTTAAGGCTATTTCAGGCTAATCATACCCACCCACCTATCTACCCACCTATCCTCCCAGCCTTTTTCGCCTTTTTCGCTTCAGCCCCACATCCGATGGGAGGCAGTACACCCACCTCCATGTACCCAACCCCTCACACAGGTCCTCGACAGCATCCTGACTGGCAGTACATCAGATGGGAGGCAGTACACCCACCTCCATGTATCCATCCCCTCCCCATAGGTCCCCGACAGCATCCTGACTGGCGGTACATCCGATGGAGGCAGTACGGAGCTTCCAATATCGGTGATTGCGAATGACGGCTTTTCGTCCGCGACCTATGTACTCACACTCCTATCTGATAGCGCTGACCTGGCAGATGTTAAGGAGGGCGTGAGCCTGGATGAGGCTGGCAGCGGTGGAGATGGTGGTGGGGCTGAGGAAGAGGTAGGGTGTGTGGTGTGTGATGAGGGGGTGTGGGGGGGACTTTCACGGTGTTTGGGGGGGGGGGGGGGGGGGGGGGGCAACTTACACACTCACGCTCCTATCTAGTAGGGGTGAGCTGGCGGATATGGAGGAGGGCGTGATCCTGGACGAGGCTGATAGTGGAGATGGTGGTGGTGGGGCTGAGGAAGAGGTAGGTGTGTGTGTGTGATGAGGGGGGGTGGGGGGGACTTTCACGTGTTTTGGGGGGGGGGGGGGGGGGGGGGGGGGGGGGGGGGGGGGGGGGGGGGGGGGGCAACCTGCACACTCACGCTCCTATCTAGTAGGGGTGAGCTGGCGGATATGGAGGAGGGCGTGAGCATGGACAAGGCTGGCGACGGTGACTTGGGGATGAAAGTCTTGGAGGTTGGGGCTTGGGGGTATGAGGAGGTGGTAGGGGAGGACTTTCCGGTGTTTCTTGTGTGGTTGGTGGGTGTGGGTGGGGGGGTGGGGGGTGTTGGTGAGAGGGTGTGGGTGGGGGGGAGGCTACCTATATACGCACGCTACTATGTAGTAGCAGTGACCTGGCAGCTGTGGAGGAGAGCGTGGGCATGGATGCGGCTGACGGCGGGGATGGTGGTGGTGCAGAGGAAGAGGTAGGTGTGCGTGCGTGTGTCTGTGTGTGAGGGGGGGGGGGGGGGGGGGGGGGGGGGGGGGGGGGGGGGGGGGGGGGGGGGGGGGCACCAGGTGGTGGGGTGGACATGTGGGTGTATACGGGTCTGTGTCTGTACTTGTTTGTCTTTCTACGCCACCCCCAGGACCCAAGGCTGATCGCCCTTTAAGCCCTTGTTTCATCCCCACCTTGCATACCACACAACCCTGAAACCTGAACCCCACTTATATCCCTACCTTACACCCCGCCCCACCTGACACCCTGAACCCCGAAAACCCAGGTATAGCCCACCCTGCACCCCACCCTGAACCCTACTTATATGTTGGCCCACCTAACACCCGCCCCTCTTCAAACCCTGAACCCCAAAACCCAGGAATAGCCCACCCTGCACCCCACCCTGAACCCTACTTATATGTTGGCCCCACCATGCACCCCGCCCCTCCTCAAACCCTGAACCCCGAAACCCTGAAATAGCCCCACCTCTACACCCACCCTGAACCCTACTTATATTTTTGCCCCACCTGGTGGACACCCCGCCCCACCTTGAACCCTGAACCCTGAAACCCAAGTATAGCCCCACCCTGCACCCCACCCTGTACCCTACTTATATTTTTGCCCCACCTTGCACCCGCAACCCACCCTGAACCTGAACCCTGGACCCATGAACCCACGTTGCACAGTCCCACAGAGTTAACAGCAGAGGATTCAAGGGCGAACCTCTTTGGGCTACGCCCCCCTGAGTGGCCCCCCTCCCCCGCCCAAAACTGCACCCTCTGCCCCAACGGTACTTACTCCACCCGGCCTGACAGCACCAGCTGCCAGCTATGTCCGCCAGGCCGGTACACCAAGACAGCTATGGCTTGGAACTGCTCCTTGTGCCAGCCTGGCACGTTCAGTTTCTCATGGGGGGCTGCGTCCTGCCGACAGTGCCTAGCTGGCACCTTCTCAGCCACAAACGGGTCCATTCTGTGTGACCCTTGTCCAAAGGGGCGGACCAGCTATTTAAGGGGGTCCCCGGACTGCCCGGTGGATCTGAAGAATCCAAATAGGTGGAAGGTGAGTATATATATGTATGTATATTTGTATATATAATTATATATAGATATATATAGATATATATATATATATACTAGCATCTGAGCCCGTCGTCCCGACGGGCGGCCCACCCCCGTGGCCACGTCAGCGACAGGTGTCGACCCCCGTGGCCACGTCAGCGACAGGTCTCGGAAAATCGAGATCCGAAAACGGGTTACTCCGTAACGGGTTATCCTGAAACCACTGCCCCTGGCCACTTTCAGCGAATGGCATGTCAGTGAGCGGGCCAAAGAGTGCGTGAGAGCGCAGGAGAAGGCCAAGGGAATGCTGCGACGGGGGGAGTTGCATGCGAAGTTATTGACAGGGGCAGCGAAAATTGTGGGAAAGAGTTTGGGCAGATGAACAAAGGGAGGCTACACCGTTGATTATCAGGCGGCTCATGCAGCGAGCACCGAAAATAGCTGAAGTGCGAAGGAAAATTCGGATATCAGAACGGCTGGGCCAGGAAGAGCAGCGAGAAGGAGTTGAAAACGACACCGGCTTCATTACAGCAGCGCAAAGCAGCGCACGGGGTGAACAGGTCGCAGGAAAATTCGGGCACCAAGCCGGGTAACCTTGGGCGGGGGCGGGGGGCTGCGCCGAGAAATCGAGATCCCAGACTGGCTGCCACCTGGGCGACAGGTCGGCAAGATATGGAACCAAAACCCCAAGCGGCTAGGCCAAAAGGGGGCAAACACGCGCCGCGCACACGCTAAACCTCCTCCAGAGCGCTATTATATATAGGATATACAGGGGGCCATCAAGAAGTATTTTTTAGACACACACTGCTATGAGTTTGTTTTTTTGCCCGCTTGCCCCCCCCCCCCCCCCCCCCCCCCCCCATTTGCATAAAAGGTCTCACCAATAATAATTATGTAATGAAAGTTAGGTGCATACTAACCCTCGCGTCGAGCTCTATCAGTTAGTTCATCTTAAAAATTGGTTTGCTTAATGTATAAAGTTGTATAAGCGACCCCCTGCCCCACCACCGACCCCCGGCACAACTCCCCCACCCCCCCCACACCCACACCCACACGAAAGTAACTCCTGTAAAAATAGGTAAGCTGCAACTCAGCTGCAACTAGTGAGTTCCATCTGCATTTACATTTTTACAAAGTGTAGTTCATAAATAACATCAGTCAGAGGCCGGTCAGAGGAGTCTCATGAGATACAACGGTGTGGGGCCAAAGGGGTCTTTAGGCGGTGAAACACCCCTCCATCGACCCGACACCCGCATGAAGTACACTAGTTGGTCTAGCCTGATCCAGTTAAAGTTCAGCTACATTTGCGCTTTATGGCTAGGCTCTTGATATTCGGCCCCTATACTGATTGGGCTTGGCTGTAACCAGTCTTGTTTTTGTCCCTATTTCATTCTCAAAACTATGTGACAGCAAGTTTGGTGGAATGCCAGACAGTGGCTTAAGAAACTTGGAGAGGGGGAAAGATGCCTGACTCTTGGACGCCTTGGCTGCCAATGCATGCTGCTTGCTGGCCTGGTGCGACTTTAGGCTTGCTTGCTGCTGGGAGGGCACTGGACCACGGCATTGCAGATGTTGCAAGTTGTCGTCAAGGGCTCGGGTGCGGAAGGCGCCTCGGCTCGAGTTCTGGGCGATTTGGCCTGGGCTGCTCTAGCCTCGACTGGGCTCGCCTCGTACCCTGGCCTCGGCTCAGCCCTGCTTGACCTTGACCTTTTCTTTTCATCCGTTGCTGTAAGCAAGCGCGGATTCCTGCTGCTTAAGCTTCCAACGGCCTAATTCGGGAACTCAGATCGGCTCTGGTAGTGAAGTTCTGGTTGGCGTCCAGACTGGATGTACTTCCAGTACATCCACTTAATTTACACCCTGGGTCTAATCGAGCAACGATTGAAGATGCGTTAACGCTTTCGATCGAGGCGTTTTCGATGGTGTGCTGGCACGTTCGATTCTGGCCACAGAAGAAGAAATTTTGAAGAAATTTTGAGATCGGTGCCTCGACCCCCCCCCCCCCCCCCCCCCCTTTTTGGGACCCCCCATATCTCAGCCCCCTGACACTTTTTCCCACTTTTTTCAACGGTTTCGGGGTCTACGACCAAATCGGAGACGATTAACAGCGTGCGCCTCCCCACATACGTTTTCGATGCCCCCCGTATATATATATATAATATATAATATGTGTACACACACACACCTACACACACACACAAGTAGGGTAGCCCGAGTGGCCGTTGAAATGGGAAAACCGAAGTGGACACAGAGCAGGCTGAGCTGAAAATATGTAATAAAAATAAAAAATAAAACATAAGTGGATACAGACACGAACACACTTACACTAACAAACACACACAAGAATCCAAATAGGTGGAAGGTGAGTTGTATATATATGTATGTATGTTTATATATACATATGACACACACACACATACACACTGACACACACACCGCACACACAGCACACACACTGGACACACACACAGGCAAGCACACACACACTGACACAGGCACACACACTGGCAGACACACACTGACACGCACAGGCACATACACTGACAAACATACACACACTGGCACAAACACACACACTGACACACACACAGGCATGCACGCACTGACACATATACTGATACTCACACACGCACACACACTAACATACAATCACACACTCACTGACACACATACACACACACTGACGAACACATACACACGCACTGACAAACACTCACACACACACTGACACACATACACACACACACTGACGAACACTCACACTCACACTGACACACATACACACACACACTGCCATACACACACAAAGATCAGGACCCTGGATCGGAGGACGCGGAAGAGGAGGAGGGGCCCATGGTGCACATACTGCTCACAGTCACGGTGGTACTGGCCATGTTCCAGGCATCATGAAAACCACACCAGCTGGCACAGACGCACACCACACTGACAAACAAATACCACAAAACGACCAGGACCCTGGTTTCCCGAGATGCGGAAGAGGAGGAGGGGCCCATGGTGCACATCCTGCTCACATCCACTGCTCACATGCCAAAGTGGTCTATTAACAGTGTCCCAGGTCTCATGAACACACACACACTGGCACAGACGCACACACACTGACAAACAAAAGCACACACACACACTGACACACACACTAACACACTGACAAACAAACACACGCATAACGATCAGGACCCGGATCAGAGGACGCAGAAGAGGAGGAGTGGCCCATGGTGCACATACTGCTCACATTCAAAGTGGTGCTGGCCATGTTCCAGGCATCATGAAAACACACACACTGGCACAGACGCACACACACTGACAAACTAAAGCACACACACACACTGACACACACACTAACACACTGACAAACAAACACACGCATAACGATCAGGACCCGGACCGGAGGACGCGGAAGAGGAGGGGCCCATGGTGCACATACTGCTCACATTCAAAGTGGTGCTGGCCATGTTCCAGGCATCATGAAATCACACACACTGGCACAGCCGCACACACACTGACAAACAAAAGCACACACACACACACTGACACACACACTAACACACTGACAAACAAACACACGCATAACGATCAGGACCCGGACCGGGAGGACGCGGCAAAGAGGAGGAGGGCCCATGGTGCACATACTGCTCACATTCAAAGTGGTGCTGGCCATGTTCCAGGCATCATGAAAACACACACACTGGCACAGCCGCACACACACTGACAAACAAATACGCACAAAACGACCAGGACCCTGGATCAGAGGACGCGGAAGAAGAGGAGGGGCCCATGGTGCACATACTGCTCACATTCAAAGTGGTGCTGGCCATGTTCCAGGCATCATGAAAACACAGCACACTGCACAGACCACACACACTGACAAAAAAAAGCCACTACACACACACTGACACACACCTAAACACACACGCATAACGATCAGGACCCTGGATCAGAGGACGCAGAAGAGGAGGAGGGGGCCATGGTGCACATACTGCTCACATTCAAAGTGGTAATGAACATGTCCCAGGCATCTCTTGCCAGCCTGTCCCTTGGACCAACTCTGGCATCAACTCATCCTCTAATGGATATATTGAGGTTACTCATACAGGTAGGCTACTTGCTGCTGAGGGGTGGGGGGGGATGGGCGGGTGGGGGGGGTAATGGTCTTGTAGCTGATGGTATGTGTGTGTGTGGGGGGGGGGGGGGGGGATGGCCTTGAAGGTGGTACTGGCAAGTCCAGGCCTATCTCTTGCCAGCCTTCCCCTTGGACCACCGGCTTATCAAACTCATCCTCTATGTATAAATTGAGGCTACTCATACAGGTAGCTGCTACTTGCTGCTGGAGGGGTGGAGGGGTGATGGTGTGCTGAAGTTGATGGTTTGGGTGGTGGTGGAGGGATGTGTGTTTGTCTGTGTGTGTGTGGATGTGGGGTTGGTGGGCTGGTGGAGGGATGTGTGTGTGGAGGGGTGTCAGGGGGTGTTGGTGCTGTAGTTGACGGTGCGTGTGTGGTGGTGGCGGTAACCTTGAAAAATGGTAGTGGCGAGTGTCCCAGGCCATCTCTTTGCCAGCTCTGTCCCCTTGGGACCACCGGCATCAACTCATCCTCTGATTGATAAATTGAGACTACTCAATCACAGGTTGGCTACGTTGTTGCTGGAGGGTGTGGGTGAGTGCGTGTGGCGTAGGCGGTGTGGGGGGGGGGGTGGGGGGGGTAGGGCTGGGGGGGGTGGGGGGCGGCGGTGGGGGCGGGGGGGGGGGGGGTGGGGGGGGGGGGGGCTATAGTTATGACGGTGTGTGGTGAGGCGAGGTGTGTGTTGTGTGTGGGGGGGGGGGGGGGGAGGCATTGACCTTCAAGTGGTGCTGGCATGTTCTTGGCCTATCTCTTGCCAGCCTGTCCCCCTTGGACCACTCCTACCAATGATATATTGAGGCTACTCATACAGGTAAGGCTACTTGCTGCTGTAAGGTGTGGTGTGGGGTGTTGGCTGGGGGTGTGGAGGTGTCGGTGAGGGGGGGGGGGGGGGGGGGGGAGGGGGGGGGGGGGGGGGGGGGGGGGGGGGGGGGGGGGGGGGGGGGGGGGGGGGGGGGGGGGGGGGGGGGGGGGGTGGGGGGGGGGGGGGGGGGGGGGGGGGGGGGGGGGGGAGGGGGGGGGGGGGGGGGGGGGGGGGGAGGGGTGGGGGGGGGGGGGGGGGGGGGGGGGGGGGGTGAGGGGGGGGGGGAGGGGGGGGGGGGGGGGGGGGGGGGGGGGGGAGGGGGGGGGGGGGGGGGGGGGGGGGGGGGGGGGGGGGGGGGGGGGTGTAGGGGGGGGGGGGGGGGGGGGGGGGGGGGGGGGGGGGGGGGGGGGGGGGGGGGGGGGTAATGGTGTGTGTTTGGTGGTGGAGTCATTGTTGTGTGTGGTGTGTGGTGTGTGTGTGTGGGGGGGGGGGGGGGGAGGCGGTGACCTTCGTGGTGGTGCATTAGCTATGACCCAGACCTTTCTCCGTCAGCCTGTACTCTAATTTCTAGACAGACAAAAAAAACGGGCCCCTTTTTTTTTCAACCCTACATCACTCTACCTCACAAATATTTGGGGATTTTTTACATTTATTTTTGTGATCGTGTATGGATTTGCAGCAAAGTCAAACACTGCTCTACCCAACCTAGTTCAAAGCCAAGCAGACATATGACCTAACCCATAACCAACCCTCCTATACTGCTGCCCAGGCCGATACCGAAGACGTGCTAGGCATTCCCCCCCGCGCCGTTACTGTCTCCGACGTCCGTAACATGGACGACTCAACCTACCAAGTCGGCGTGACTGCCGGTACTGGTGTCCGCTCCTGGGCGCCTAATCTCAGCGTCCAGCTCAGCGCCGGGCGCGGGGGAGGGGCGCCGCAGGAGGGGGGCCCCGGCGGCCGGCGAACGGCAGGCAGGGAAGCGGAATCCCAGGCTGGCGAGTGCGGGTGTCAAGGTTTCAGAGGAGGAGTCGACAGAAGCATGAAAGAAACGACGACAACGACAAGTCGGCAGAGGACGGTGATCTAAGCGCGGTATGGTTTCGGTGAGAGGAAAAGCTAACTGGCGGACGATGCCTTTCCCAGACCACTCTCTACTGGCAGCCAGGTAGGATGTGTGTGTGTGTCTGATGGGTGTTGGGTGAGTGTGTGGGCGTGTGTGTGCATGAGGTGTTATTTGGTGAGAGGGTGGGGACAACTTATAGTACTTGCACTAGAAGGGGGAGAAGGGAGGAGGAAGGAATGGGGGGGGGCGGGAAGGTTTGGGGGGGGGAGGAAGAGATGGGGTCCCGTTGGTCTGAGGGCGAGACGAGGGGGAGGGTGGGTGGGAGATGGAGGGAGGGAGGGAGGGGAGGGAGGAGGAAGGATGGGGAAGGAGGGGGGGGCAGAGAGAGATGGCTATCCACCAACACTCAACTCCGCCAACCATCCACCAATTCGGCTAACCCACCAACTCCATCACCCCACCACCACCACACCCTCCAACCAACTCAACCACCACACCACCACACCAGTCTACCAACCAACTCCACCACCAACCACCACACCAACCACACCACTCCTACCACAAATCCACCATCACTACCACACCTCCTACCATTGCAACCACCACCACACCTACCCAGCCACCCACATGCACCACCACACCAACACACCACACCCCTACCCACACCACCACCACTACCCAACTCCACCCACCACCACGCACCACCACCCCTACCCACACCCCCACCACACACTCTACAACCAATCTCATCACCAAACCACCACCTACCCCTACCAACCACCACCGACCACCACCGCCTACCCACCACCACCACTCACCCTACCAACCACCACCACCACACCACCACCACCACGCCTACCAACCACTCCACCACCCAGCACCACCCCTACCACCGACAACCACCCACCACACTACCCACCACGCACCACACCACCCTAACCAACACCCCAAAACCACCACACACAACCACCCTACCACAACGCCACCTCCACCGTCCAGTTCGCACCACCAACCGTTCCACAGACCAACCCCTCAGGTATAGTACACGAACCAAACGTGCCGCAACGGTCGTGGACGTTTGGCGACGACAGAGGACGACCAATACCACACCACATCACCTACTAATCTCACCACACTAAACATCCCCCACACACACTACCACACCCCCCCACCCATACTCGCTACCCCCTCACCTCTCCCATACAGACCCCCCACACCACACCACCACCCTCCAGGTAACAAAACCATGGACAACGTGTCGTGGACTTTTGGACGACGAACAGAGGCCCTAACCCCAACCACCAACCAGCCACCACCAACGCCACTATCCACACATCACACCTCACCACCAACACTACCACCTCATTCACAACACACAGTGACACACACCAAAAACAACCAACCTACATGTATAACAGCAACCTATTGTAGAGCAACGTGTGGTGGACTTCGAACGACGAGCGTAGGGCCAGCCCAACATGCCAAGCTATTATGGCCCACAGTGATCGGCACCCTAGCCTGGCCGCGGTCATGCCATAGTATGGGGGCGATGGCGGCGGTACCCATATCCACCCACACCACCTCCGTCCTTCTACCACCACCACACCCATACCCACACCACCAATCAACAACAAAACACCTCAACTTTAAACCACCACCTCACACCTAAAGTATACGCAACCAACGTGGAAGCAACGTGTCGGTGTGATTTTGACCCGACGACGGAGGCCACAGCCAACATCCAACTATTGGTGGCCCACAGTGGATGCACTAGCCTGGCCGGCGGTCATGATCCAGTATGGGGGCGGTGGCGACGGCGGCGGGCCAAATCAAGTTTGTTGGCGGTCTGAAAGCAAGGGGGCTGCGTTGT